>JASVER010000009.1:17452844-17464118 GCA_030449065.1 Oceanodroma leucorhoa
TTCTATGATTCTTGCACTGATTGTGGTCGTTGGTGCATGAAGGTTGAAGGACATCAGCTCCTTCACCAGCCCAAATGCAATGAAGGTGTGATTATGCCCTACCTGTAGCCCAGTGGATCTAAYGGATCTAATTTCCCCCAAATTACTAGATAATTTTCCCACCGCATTTATCTGCCCAACGTGGGTGGCTTTGGGAAGAGTGCCAGACCGGTCTCCCATTTTAGCGGCATTTGGGTGGATTCTTATCCCCGCCAGCAGCCGAGCAGGGAGAGCAGAGAGCCTGGGCGACACCTGAAGCCTACAGTTAATGGGCCGTGCTCCCACCTCGGAGCCCATCGGTATGGAAACAGCCTCCGCGGCCGCTGCAGCCGCTCTGCGCAGTTGTCTGCTTCATTTGCTTGCSATGACTCCGGGTTGCAAGTCCTGTAGGGTTGGCTGTTCTCCTCCGTCGGCGTCAAGCCCAGGGTGAGTATTTATTAAAACACAGATACTTGTAATAACGGGAGAAGCAGCGTAAACAGGAGCATCTGAGAGGCAGCTACGCCAGACTACATTTGTGTTTGGACAAAATAATCCCAAATTGTTGCTAATTACAATATGAAAGGTCGGTTAATTCCTGTGATTTGCTTACAAGTAAGCTTAATAAGATACAAGAGCAACCAAAGAGAAGGTTTGGGTTTTTTTTCTCCAAGTACAGTTGCAAGCCAAGGACGTATCAGGAGCAGCACAGGCGGTGACTAAGCCTTCACTGAAACCCCCACATGCTAAGGAGTCGTGTGTGCTCTGAATGAGGATGAGGTCTGCAGATGCTTTTTTTTACCAAATCAGGAACAGGTAGCGGAGCAGAATCAATTCCTGTCACTCAGGGCTTGCTCTGGAGGAGCAGGATTATGGATCAGGGCGATGCTGCCGCACTTTAATCTGGAAATCAATAGAGAGACGGAAGTTGGGCTTGTGGGGATATGGCAGAGACGGTGATTTGGGGTTTGATGAGATTTTGCTCTGCAAACAACTGAGTCACTAACTGCTCTTCACATCCTGATTAACACAGAGAAAGGSCTAAATTCAGCCTCGATGCAGCGCTCTCGAAGTCCCTGGGGTCCCCCTGTATAATTTGAGTCCAAAATTTTTCAAACAAAGCAGGGCTCCCAAATGCTTCAGTCTCCTTCTTTGCCTTTGTGCATAGCTCAGGAATAACCCTTCATTCTACCGAGCCTAGTATTAATTCAATTTATAGTATTAATTCAACTTGGGACTTTAATAACCTTCCTTCTGTCTTGTTTGTAGCAACCAAATTAAATACAGCAGGCAATGTTATAAATWCAAACCGCACCAAGTCACCTTGGGGTGCCTCAGAAATTCCAAAATTCATACAGGACTCCTTAAAGCTCGGACGTTATCAGATCTTACGGTACCTCCTTCTGCAGGCTGTCTAAACTTGCTGTTTGCAGATTTGCCCTGTTGTTCCTATGATTGTAATACGCTGCTTGGGGTGACAAAAGGATTGCAARGTGCTGCTTAAACCTCAGCCGCCGGCAGAAAGCTTGTGTCCTGCACATGCAGTTTGTATGAATGGGATTGACGGGCGAAATCCCTGGTCTTTAGGATAGTCTGCAATCTGTGAGGCCAGAGTTATTGGTCAGGCTGAAATGCTCGGGGTTTGCAAGTCCAAGCAGAGCTCAGCAAAGCTGCGTGTACCTGATTCCTCTACAAATCACACTTTTGCATTTTGAGGTTTCATCTAGCGAAGGAAAGAMCTGGTGAACTCCACCGGTCCTGACCCACTGGCTCAGAAATCAAAACTTTCAGACCTGATATTCAAACCCCTAAGTCACCCCTCTTCATCTCTTGGCTTTTTCCCCSTTCGTTCTGTTTGACGTCACTCGGTGGCACGGACTGCTCCAGCATCTGCTCAACGCCAGGGAACATCAGCCGTACAGTTGCATCTGTGACGCTAATTAGCAAAGCATGAGAAGACTGAAATTAAGATACGCGCTGAACCGCTATTCATACCCGTGCTTTTGTTTCTTTTCCAGAGCACGGTGATCGTGGAGAAGACTGTTCAAGACCTGATGAACCTGATGCACGACTTGAGCGCCTATTCAGATCAGTTCCTCAACATGGTCTGCGTGAAACTCCAGGAGTACAAGGACACCTGCACCCTTGCCTACAGGTACAGGAAGGCTTGGAAACCAATGTACGCTGGAGATACTGCTCTTGGGCTTTTGCTATTTTGACATGAGTAGGAAGGAGATACGTCTAGAAATCATCCCTGGGATGGTCAAGGATATTTCTTTCTAGGCGGGGAAAAAATCTGAAAGAGTGATCATTGGCATATGAAGAGTCTTGGTTTCCCAGTGACTTTGCCCCCATCACACTGTGGTTTGGGCTCTTTAAAGGTGGATGACAGTGGTAGTAGAGCTTAGAAACCACACGGCTTTTCACTTAATCAGGCAAAAGATGACCTCAGGTTGGAGATAGCGAGTATAAGGCATCATCTGTAACATGAATCCCTGTATATAGCTATTGCTTTCTTGTAAAGCAAGTCAGGTCCTTCCATTTGAGTGTTCCCAAGAGATTCAGCTATATTTTAATTATGTTGAGATTTCAGTATTCAGATCTAGTGGCAACATAGGAATTAGTAACCACAACACACCATATAAATACACGCACTCTGGCTTTTATGAAACTTCCCCAAAACCTTTCTGTAAACTTATTCTTTCACGGGACCATCAAATGCTCTATCCTGAGCTGTCTTTGTTTATCAGTGTTTTCGGGTGATCTGTGATTTGCTTCCCCAACCACGGCGTGGAAGCTGAACGCAGCGTGGTCCCACTGGGCACGGGGTTATCATGCCAGGATGCGGGGCTTAAGTCCTTTGGGTACTTGCTTTATCATAGATTTCCTGGGTAACCGTCGATAAGTAACTTATTCTCTGTAGGTCCCAGTTGCCCATCTGTAAAATGGCCCTCCCTG
This sequence comes from Oceanodroma leucorhoa, assembly GCA_030449065.1. Lineage (NCBI taxonomy): Eukaryota > Metazoa > Chordata > Aves > Procellariiformes > Oceanodroma > Oceanodroma leucorhoa. Next base: position 17,455,821 of record JASVER010000009.1, read on the forward strand.
GAGAGGGGGGCCAGGAGCGTGCCCCGCGCCGCGGGGATAAATACTTGCATTGAAAGACACTACAGATGCTGCGGCGATGTGGGCTGTAATAGCTGCTATACATAATCTCCTTTAATGGCTAATTGAGGCTGGYGATAGCAGGGGAAGCTGAAAAAGCCCCTTGTGTTTTCTGACCAAGAGCATTTAAGAAATTATTTCCTATCRCCCGATTTCATTCAGGAGAAGCTTCATCTGGCGAGCGGCTGCGTACGGGCTCATTATTATTATTAATAACACCAACAATAGCAGTGAGCACATACGTGGGCTAAACTTCATCTGAGCGCTTGTGTAAATTGGTAGCTGYGCGTGTGCCGTTGTCCGAAATGCTCATATTTTATATGAAACTTCACTGACTTGAGCCAGACAATAGRTATAATTTCTTCGGCTTGAACTTAAAGGTCCTTCCTTCCTTCCTTTGCTGATACCATTCCTGGATTTGGCACCTGCTGAGGAGTAATTAGGACAGCCCTAATTTGGCAATATCCTGATTACAGCAGGAGGAAAAACAGGAAGCAGTTCTAGTTTTGCTGCTAGCAAATGACTGACTGAAATAGAAATCTATATACATTTCAAATGATGCAGAGGAATACAGCAGCTACCCGGCTTTCCCGGGGCGAGCGGTTCGATCCGCGGGGACGTTATGCCCTCTGCAGGGATCTCGCGTCGGTACGGCTCCCCGCAGCCCTGCCCTTTGGACCAGGGTTTTCCTTGGGGGTTTGAGACGGATAAATCCTCGTGCTGGTAAAGTTAGTGGAGGAAAGATCATTTATAGCTGCTTAAAATCCGAATAAACTCCCTAGAGCTGTGGATTAATACGATCAGGTGACGCTATGGAGGCAAAGGAGCGTGTGTCTGTTCCTGAGATGTCAAGATAGGGAGACTTTGGGAAGCCAGAGAGATGGTTTATGCAAGATTTGCACGTGGCATTCGTTCGTTCCCCATGTGCATGTGTTTCTTGAAGGGGAGTATGAGCAAACGTGGATGAAATGTATTTAAATACAGGCTCCTCAAAGCGAGACTGTTTTGTTCGGAGTCCTTTGCAGAACAGATAGCTCTGTCAGGACGTCAGCGCTAAGAAATGCACAGCTGAGATTTTTCATGTTTGATTTCCATTTGGCTCTGATTTGCTAGTGAATGCAAAAAAAAACCCTAACGGGGCTGGATATGAATGGATTGGACATTTATATAAGTAGCAACTATGGATTTTCTTGTTTTAATTGATGACGAATTTCAGAAGCATATTTAATCTGATCTAGGTGAGATGTCTTCTGCAAATTACATGTTTGTAAGAAGTGCAATTTCAGTTTGACGCAAACTGTTTACAAATGTGAGTTATGTTTTCTGACTAGTTTATGAGGGGTTGGGGATTAAAATGAAAACAATAATGGGAGACAGAGCCACAAAACCTCCTGCTGTGTTGGCAGTGCTTTTCTTAAGGCTTGTCCAGCCCACACCTAGCTGCTTCTTCAGCAAATTTCTGTGAAAGCATCTCTACTCTTGAGTTAAGCCTGTATGGTTAAACCATTTTTATGAGGCTTTAGGAGATACTGAAAGGCCATAGAAGGAATCACAGGGACAGGGAGAAACCTCACCAGTTCAGGGTAGCTACCCCTAAGATGTGTCTTTCTTTTTAGTCTCTTGCCAACACCCTTCTCGGACAAGCTTTGCTGTCCTGAGCACTAAAACTAATCTCTTCCTATGTCTTTCTACAGAAATTGGCCCCATGTTTAGTTATGTTCACGTTGAAGTTGCGCATTCTTATTTTGTTACACAAGTTCAAGCTCTGTCCTGTGTGTCCACCTCCTTCTTATCAATCTTCATCCTCTCTCCCTTGAACAACCATCCTCTTGCACGGTTTTCAACCTATCTGAAGAGTCTGAGTAAAGGCACAAATCACCCAAATGACTCTCTTTAGTCTGTAAAAAGAGATGGACATCCCCAAAGAGTGACTCGCCTTAATTAAAATATGCCTAAGCTCTCTGGAGGTGCACAGCTCTCTCCGTCGGCTGTGAAGGCAGCTTATGGTGACCAGTCTCCTGGCTGAAATGTCTCAGCTGAATCGGTAAAATGGGGTGGGGTAAAACTGGGCCTAAATCTCTCCAAATGATGGAGGGGAAAAAAAATCACAGTTCCTGCTTTCCAGCCAGGCAAAATAAAACTAAGCCCCTTTTTACTTTTAAGGAAATGAGGAGCAGATTATTCATCCGAGGTGTAGGGTCTGCGGTCAAACAGGATTTCTTGAGTCCCCGGGAAATGCTCTTGCCACGCAGTTTACTACTTCTTATTGGCATCTTCCCCTTCTTGCATTAACTTTTTTAGTTTTTAAGTTGTCTTTTTGACTCTTTTTTGGGCAGAGGTCTGTCTCCCTCAGGCCGTTAGGTACCTGGCACATGCTGAGCACGCTGCTTTTAAACTCTTAGCAGTGCAAGCAGTACTCGGCATGGAAACATCATCTCTGCCCTGGGAAGAGAAAAAAAATATTCAAAAATACATTTGGCACAAGGCAACGGAGTCCAATTAGCCCCTGTGGCCCCCAGATGTTTTCCTAATGAAAAGCCATGGCCCCCCAACTGTGCCCGGGGATGTTCCCCACCACGCTGCTCCCAGCTCGGGGCAGCGGTGGTGCAGATCTGGGACCATTACCACCAGCAGATGTTTTCTGGATAAAACCCACTGAGGTGTGGAGGGATGAACCCTCCTCGCACATGTGCCGTCACCTGTGTGTTACACCTATTCCCTACCCGCTCCCGGGAGCTGGGTACAAACAGATGGCATTTTCCTTGGCCCGTTGAGCTGTGAATTAATTAGGTGATTATGGCACTGGTGGTAGCCAATAACCCTATTGCAGCGGCAGGAATAATTACATAGGAGTTTGGGAGAAGGGGGGTATTTGAAAGGAAGCGTTCCATGTCATCCTGTCTTGTGATGATTTACTCGAGGACCCGAATTAGATTGACATTGATAAGAAGTTACGGAGGTTGAAAACTGGCTGAGATGCAAGAAKGAAAAGGTGGGGAAAAAGGAGTTTTTAACTGATGGAGAAAGCTGGGCATCTAACGGAGATCGGGGTATGTACCACCCTATTTAACATCTTCCTTAATGAGGGGTTGTTTGGAGTAAAACCAACCTGTCAATAAAAATTAGGAGGTGTTGCAGCCATGGGAAAGAATGGGGACATAATTCCAAGGGACCCACGTAGTGGTGACAATGTCCCAGCATCAATTAATTTGAAGGTCCCTATTGATTTCAGTGGAGAATTTGGCTTAGGGCTCCAGTGGCTCATGGACCCATGAGTGCCACATGGCCGAAAGGTGAGAAAAGCAGGAATCGTGTGGGTTTAGGCTCTCGGAAAACACTGACCCTAGAAAAGCAAGGACAGCAAGCTCAATTTGCAGCTTGCTATAGCAGCTAAACAGCCTCCCCCCTCTCCTCCCCCAACACCCCCTCCAAAAAGCAATAGGATTTTGGAGGACAGCAGATAATAAGGATCATAAAACAGGGAGGGAGCTCTGTCCTCTGTGTAACTCCATCAGAAGACTCCCAAAGATGAGTCGCATTCGTAGACATCTGAAGGGCTATTATAAGGCTGTAAATAATTGAAGAGAGTAAATAGTGAAAGTGGTGAGTGCTGAGGCTGCTGTAAGGGGAAATAACAGGGAGTAATGGGATGAAATTGAGTAAAATAAAACACAAGTACAGTATCAGGATTTTTTTTTTGTCCAAGAGTTATATTTGTTCAACTGTGAAATAGACTCCCAAGGGAAGGAGACTATTACTTTAGTCGTTTAAATCTGGAGAGGACAAAGCACTGGCTAATATATTCAATGGAACAGTTGTCTTGCCTTGGCAGAGAAATGGCCAGATATCRTCAAATTCAGTTTTTCCATCTCAGATGTCAGAGATTCTGGTGGAGCTTTTTTTTTCCCCTCAGTTTTCACTGGGGTGAAAAAAGGAGACCTTTTTTCATAAGTGGAAAAACACCAAGTTCCTAACAGCAGCAGAAGGCCAAATTGAAATTTTGACACTGAGGTCTTCTGTGGCTGGAAACAAAATTCATTCTTTTGTCTGTGGCAGATTGAACATGAAATTTAAAGAGAAGGRAAATTTATATGTAAGTGCATGTGACAAATTCATTTTCACAAATCGTGTGTACTTACTGAGCATGGGTTGTTTTCTTGGTGGTAGGTGAAAGGAGTGATAGGTTGCTCCGTGCTGGTGGGAAAAGAAGTAATCTGTTCTGTTTCAAGAGAGATCAGCATTGGCTCCTATCTCAATGCCTTTTTCACTGTTTTCCTTTTCAAAACGCTTATACTTCTTGTGTTGGTAACTTTTATTTCTATTTATTGACCAAAACATACCTTTCAGAAAATGTAAAATGAGACCGGTTAATCCACATAAACCCCTTAGAAATGGGCGGGGTCTTTATTGTGATCTTAGAATCATAGAACCATAGAATCATTAAGGTTGGAAAAGACCTCTAAGATCATCACGTCCAACCATTGACCCAACACCACCATGCCCATTAAACCATGTCCCGAAGCACCTCATCCACACGTTTTTTGAACGCCTCCAGGGATGGTGACTCCACCACTTCCCTGGGCAGCCTGTTCCAATGCTTGACWACCCTTTCGGTGAAGAAATTTTTCCTAATATCCAATCTAAACCTCCCCTGGTGCAACTTGAGGCCATTTCCTCTCGTCCTATCGCTTGTTACTTGGGAGAAGAGACCAACACCCGCCTCTCTACAGCCTCCTTTCAGGKAGTTGTAGAGAGCGATAAGGTCTCATCAGTTTTCATCCCCTTTGCACTCCCGCGGGCGTTGCTGTGCCGAGGGGAACACTGGGCAGCCTCTGGCCCCGTTTCAGGCCAAGCAGTTTCCAACCTGGAAGCAGATGAGATGGAGCCGCTGAGCAGAAAGACAGAAAAAAAAAAAAAAATCAAACAACATCCCAGGTGCCCTGGGACTGGTGGGAACATTTTGCCTAAACCTCCTCTGTTGTTTGAACACTGGGGTTGGGCACGGCGCGGGCAGCAGTTTGGCAGCTGCCTGCAAAGGGGTTTGGAGAGGTGGGATGGGAACGGCCAACGCTGCAATATGGAGAGGGGGCCCAGGGGGGAATGAGGGAGAGTGAAGTTTTGATATAAGAAAAGAAGCTGAAATGGATCTTTGCTGGATGCTGTTTCCTTGGGGCCTTGGTTAAAGAGGGGGACTTCCCTGGAGTTCAGCTTTCCCCAGCGCACACTGTGGGGCAGGGACAGCACCGGGATGGCCCTGGGGCTCCTGAGCCAGAGCATCCCTACAGGACCCTGGGTTATGGCTTTGCGAGGTGCTTGAGCCCAACGGATGCCGGGAGATCACCCCACGCTTTGCTGGATCCGGAGCCGGCTTTCACCGCATGCCCATCAGCTTCGTTGCCTCCATCCCAACCTCTGCAAGTTCGTTTCTGCAACTCATCGCAGAGTGAGGAATCAGCCTAAGACCCACAGGGACTACAGGAAAGCGACACCAGCCTTCCCAGCAGGAAAGGAGACACTCCACGATCTCCCAAACCACAACCACGCAGTTTCCAAGCGCAGCCCCCGGCTCTGCACCCCACTTCCATGAGAGGAACCGGAGCAATTTGTCACCGTAATGGACGATGACACAGCACACGGCACCCGAGACAGGTGAGGCTGCATCRAGCGGAACAAATCTGTATGGATGGTGCATTCCTGCTGGGGCAGGCAAAGCCTTCCTCTGTGATTTATATATTTGCGGCTCTTCCCTGAAGAGTAGTGCCCCAGCATGGGTCACCGGAGCCCTCTGCTGAATACACCTTCTCGGTGCTGGGAAAGAAGGATGAATAATGCTTTGGAAAGGAAGATGCTGTGAATTTAACAGTTTGGGGGGCAGCTGAGAAGCTGTAATTAAAAAAAAAAAAAAAAAAAAAAAACAAGAAAATGCACGAATAAATGTTGCATGTATCAGTGTGAGACGTAACCACCGGTGTCCTTTGGAAACGGTCCCAAATCCAGAGCTGTGGGTCAGCACTGAGCTTGAAAAGGTTTGAAAAGCTTTCGTCTCTCCTGTCATGCCTTTAATTACAGCTGTGCTCCGTATAGCACTTTTTAAATCATGGGGTGTCAGCTATACTCCAGCTTAAAAATTAGATTAGGCTTTATTTATTTTTTCCTTTAAGGCAGCCACGTCCTGCAGTCATCTGGTGCCTTCCTCTGCCAAGGCATCTCGAGGAGATTTTTAAGTGATGGGCAATAATATACTAATAATCGACAACCTTTCCAGTGCCAAGGTCTCTTCCTCCGCCTGCTGTCTTTTCAAGAGCCCGTCACACGGTGAAGACATCCCTGCACAGGTACATTCCCAGCTTTGCCGCCTTCTCCCGAGAAAAAGGAACCAAGGGAACGGGCATGGGAGAAGCTGTGATTGCTGCAAGAAAAATATTCAGGGTAGAGATTGTTCCTCTAATCTAAGTGCTCCTCGCCGAGAAGTTAGAGAAAACAAGATGACAGATTGAAAACCTGAAGGTTTGTGTAGGCTTGACCTGTTGTTTTGAACTTCTGCGTGTCGGGGAATCAGTGGGGAACCAGCTTTATTGTACTGAAACTGCATTTTAAGGGACCCTTGAAAACATACCTCCGGCTGCATCGTTGTACATCGAGTGCCCTCTTGCTGTAGAGAAAATGAGTCATTTTAAGAATTTAGGTGGGGTTGCACAAGACAATAATCCCAAAGGGATTATTGGGATAATACCTCAGGGTCTGCTTATTCTCCGTCGCTCTGGGCTGGTGGAAGCCCTACGGTCGGAGCGTGAATTATACCTGCCCTGGAGCTGCTTTACGTTATGTGAAGCTTCAGCACAACTGCGAGTAAGGACCATATCAAGGAGTAATGATAAATGTTTGCAAAATACGTTAAAGCTAAAACCCACGGTGTTAATAACGAGTGGTGCTGCTCTGTTTTATCCTATTGCCTGGACAGTAGCTAATGGACAGGAGGTCGAGAGAAGTAATTTCTTTTTATTTTTTAGTAGCCTTAAGACTCTTTTAAAACCTTCACCCCGATGTGCTGTGGGAGTAATGAATCATACCCTCGGCGTGATGTTAGGATTCAGCACCACGCAGCATTTTCAGGTGCGAGGAGATGAATATTGTTCTGTGGATGAGTTTCCTTGTTAGTGTGGGTTTTTTTAAAAGGCTTCATTGAAGTGTCTTGCCATAAAATTATGCTTTGATCATATCCATTTGCTCTTAATGAATCCAGATGGGTTAGAGGCAACTGGATTGTAACTCTGATAATACGTGCGCTGCCTTTCATTTTCTCGCACGGAGTTTCAGAAGATCCTGCGCTGGCCCAGCTAACGAATCCAGCTGTATTAACGTGGCCTAATGCATCCTAATAYATAGCGTCCCCAGAGACACATGCAGGTGTGTCAGGATTGCTTTGGAAAAGGTTATAAAATGTTACAGAAAAATAGCCATTACGTATCTGGGACTGTCTTCTTTCATATGGTAATCGCCTTTTTCCTTTCTTTTATTTTTTTTTAAATCATGCACGTAGCTTTGTATTTCCTTTAAATCAAAAGATGTTATTCTAGAATCAAGATATTGGCAGGAGCTTAGCTGTGATTTTAATGTTGTTGTGGAGAGGAGAAGGAAAGTGGGAGAARCTACRTAGAAACCAGCAATACTTTCTCTTYTAAAATACAGTCTTTGGATTTTTAAGTTGTTTGCTCAAGTGTTGAGTTACRTAAAGAAATAGGAATGGGGCAGATCGAGATGAGGTTTGATTCCTCTTTCTGTGGTTGCACGTCCAACCCATGGAGTTTGCTATCACACAAGGATGCCTGGAAGGACAGATCCTTCCCCGGTAAGCTAAGAGAGATCCGTTAATAGCGTGGGTCTGCTGAAAATCCCACCCACCTCTCACCAGTGAAATACCAGTGGAAAATGAAAAGTATGGTTATCCATGCAAAGAGGAGAAAAATTGCTTCTGTCTTCCAGGTTGCTACATGAGTTAGGATTTTATTTTTTTCTTCCCTATGTATAAATGTTAACTTTAATGCCTCACTCTTAAGGATCAGGATCAGTGCCCGGAAAGAGACTTGGATGTGGGTTGAAGCTGCACAGCAACTTCTGTATTTTCCATTTGTGCAGTCAAAGGTGTTCTTGTGGCTCACGTCAGCAGGTTGGAGAGTTGCCTTTTCCTCTGCTGACAGACAAACGCGGGCCATGGGAGCACCTTTAAGCCATCTAGGTGCA
>JASVER010000009.1:17464146-17529505 GCA_030449065.1 Oceanodroma leucorhoa
CCAAAATTACCACCTGAATGCTGGTGACAGCTCTGAGCATCTGTTTGCCCCATGCAGCATCCTGGCTTGAATCCAGAAGCGTGCAGCTGAGTAAGTGGGAGGTTTAGACTGGACRTTGGGAAGCATTTCTTTACTGAGAGGGTGGTCAGACACTGGAACAGGCTTCCTAGAGAGGTGGTCAATGCCCCAAGCCTGTCAGTGTTTAASAGGCGTTTGGTCAATGCCCTTAACAACATGCTTTARCTTTTAGTCAGCCCTGAATTGGTCAGGCAGTTGGACTAGATCATCTAGTTGTAGGTCCCTTCCAGCTGAAAAATAGTCTATTCTAGTCTATTCTAAATGGCTCTGCAAGGTCCACATTGAGCTGACATGGGCTGAGCCAGCACAGATACGTCCATACTGCAGCACCCAGCAACTCCAGTTCTTGGTTGACAGATCTGGTGTTGAATCTCTGCATCTTTTTGATGCACAAAGTTTCTATCCTTGTTGGAGAAGCCATTTCTTCTGGGGGACAGTAACAGAAGGAGATCTATCTGCCATTTACGCTTCTTCAACCGTTTGCATTGTAGGACACAGCAAACATGCATTATTTCTAGGTGTCTTGTAGCCTTGTGAGCAAGGGGTGGTGGGTACTTAAGGGACAAACACAGGTCCCRGAACCTTTTCTGTATTTTTGCATAGTAGAAGGTGATCAGTCTCTTAGTGCATGAGGGAGATCTTGATTCTGTTGTTAACCTGCAGCTAAGTCTGTAGGAACAGGACCTCTGAGACCTTGTGTTTTCAGATGCTTCCTTCCTCAAGTGACACTGCACTGGTTGTTTGGTGGGTTTGCCATGTTCCCATTACAGAGGGCAGGAAAGATCCCACTGCTGCCCATCAGAGAGGTCACCACCATGCTTTCGCTTTGAGTGATGTGGACGGGTGGCACCTGCTTCTTGGGTTGGAGAAGCAGTTCAAACCGGTCACCGTGCAAGGACCTCCTAGAAGAAGAGCCTTCCAGATGTTCACCAGAGAAGGAAATCGGCAATAGGATCTAGAAGGAAATGCCAGCAGCCCTAATTCCTGCTTGCCTTTTCCAGGAGGTGGAAAAACACCTCCCAGATCCTTACGGTCTACTGAACAACCCAAGAGTGGGAGAGGACTTTCCTCTCTCTACTCAGCAGTGTGCCAGTGAAGCAGCAAACATTGACGAGGACTATGCTGATGGTTGTTCATGAGCAATCCCAACACAAAAAAGAGGCAGCTAATTGACTCCTCCAAATACAGCATCCCGTTTGTCTCCTGCAATTGCCAGTGAGAACTTCAGATTAGTTACACTGCCAAAAATATTAAACAGGGAAAGTCTTCATAATTGAAATACGCTGTGATCTTTGATTCAATTTCACACATACATACGATTCAGCTGAAATCTCTGTTATTAGGTGTTTTGGATGACTGGAGAGAAGATGGGGGACCTTTCATTTCCTTTCATTGCTTCAGACCTGGTCCCCAAGCTGGGCCAGCTGGTGTGTGGTGAGCTGGTGGCTTCCACCCAGGTCTTCTTGGGCAGGTTTCCACGTTGCAGTCACAACACAATCAGCAGCGGCTGGCGATGTCGATTGAGATTGCAGAGAACAAATGAGCCATGGAGAAACTACCTTCTCTCTCTTCTAGCACAGAAYGACCTCCTCCAGTAGTGTAAATGATTGCAAGGTGAATGATTTCAAGGGTGGGGAGAATATGACCTTTTTTCCCTTGAAGGACTCTATCAAAGTACATCAAGAGTTGTAAGTTTGAGAGAATTTTATCTCCTGTCCAGCCGTGTTGCYGTGCCCTCCACACGAGCTCTTTGTTGAATTCCTCTTTGGACCCCTTCCTTAATGCTTAATGCACATTTGTATGTGATAGGGATTTTAATGRATATGTGCAGAATTGCATGAAAAGTACCATTTCCTTCGCACTAATGTGATTGTTGCTACTTTCCCCGTAGGAGCATCGTGCAGTCGGATGAAAAGCTGGTGATCAGCGCGTCCTGGGCTAAAGATGACGATATTAGCAGGCTCCTGAAATCTCTGCCCAACTGGAGCAACATGGCTCAGCCCAAGCAACTGAGACCYAAAAGAGAGGAGGAGGAAGACTTTATAAGGTAAAATATTTTATGAAGTTGTAAAAGGRTTTCGGGAAGAGTAGCAACAATGGTAAAACCTGCTGGAAACACAGTAATTATGGTGTTTGCGTAGCTGTTGTGTCCCCAGGTGTGAGAAGAGGTTGAGATGTGGTCTTTCCTCAAGTGGAGTAAGGAAACTTGAGTCCATATGCTGTTACACTGCGTGATTTTAAAGCCAGGCACCAGCTTTGCTGAACTGAGAACTTCTTGTGCGTTGCCTGGATTTGATTCTGTTGAGAATGAGAAATCATTAGGGAAATGATCTGATTTGGGGATGTCTCTGGGCTTTGCTTATCAGTCGTATGATGGATTGGTGGATAAACTATCCTGAAGCTCTTTAACCTTCAAGAGAAAGGAGAAAGCAGAGCTTCTTTTCAGATGCAGCAAGGGCTGAAGAGAGGGAGACCATGGTTCAATAAGGAGGCTTCAGTGGCAGCACCAKCTTTCTGCTTTCCTGACCTTGCTGCTCATTTCTGCTCGTACTGTTGCTCGGACGTGGCTATTCGAAGAACTGTGCTTGTGAAACGAGTCAGGAAAGTGGCTGGGACTGGGGAGGGAAAGGAAAGGTTATTTTTAATCCAGGTAGATTCTTGTCCACGTTGATGGTGCTTACCCTGATCACCCATGCAATGAAGAGAGCGGCAGTCTGCGACCTAATGGAAGGGCCAACTGGTTGTAGGGTGCAGGAATTACCAGAACTGGCATTGTCACCAAAGCTGTCCACCATTTGGGCCATGACCTGGTGGTGTTTCTCCTTCATCCCAACACCATGAGCTATGTAAGGAGARTCAAATGAAAAATATTGGTACCTACAGAGGGGATTCTTTCAGAGGCAACTTACTGTGTCCAAACCAGATTGTTTCTACCTTTTCTTTTCAGGCAAGTGAAAGCCTGTAAGTAGGCAGATTGCCTTTCCCTGCGCACTGTAAATGGCTTAGTCTCTGAATTGTTGACGCATCCTGAAGAAACAGGTCCTCTTTGTCATTCCAGCGAGTCAAAAAGCTTGTCTGCACATTCCCATCACTATTCATCACTTCCTTGAGTGGCATTTGGCTATAAAGCTATAGGAGTAAGTGAAACTGTTGAAAATTAAAGTCTAATTTGCCCAGATTGTCATTTTACTTATTCACTGAATGCAAGCACAATAACATAAAGATGCTGCAGTCTAGAGAGAGGAACGACAGAGAGTATAAAATATGTCTAGTCACAGAAATGTTTGCTCACATTGCAGTGGGTATAATCAGCTTTGCCAGTGTTTTAAAAAATCTTCAGTGATAGTGGAAGAGTGAGGATGCAGAGCCCTTGAGGTCTTTGTGCAGTCCCTGGTTTTTTTGAGATTCATGGATTCAGTCCTAGCCTCCATCTTTGCCTTCGCGTTTATCCTTTGTTTCTTGGCACAGAAAGGTGCTGGGATGCCCTCATGGCTCTTACTCTGATTTCTGAGCCTTCAGTGTGGGACACCAGACCTCCCGTGGGTGCAATGCTGGGCACCTCTGGCCGACTGTAACCTGCTGGTGTAAACTCCTGGCCAGGCTAAATCTGATGGCCAAGCTCAGTCTGATGCTAGCAGTGCCAACATTTTGATCCTAATAGGCATTTTATTCCAATATTGTCATTTTACTATCCATTAATTGAAGTATTTTGTGAAATTGTATTGAAGGTGTTAGAATGGAAAGCCTATTAAGTCATCTACGTTGAATTCACTGGGAAAAGCTCCTGTACTATGTCTTTTTTTTTTAGCCTAGACATTAGGACAAAGATCTTTTCTCAGTATCTGTTTGCACAGAGCATCATGTATTAAGCCTCAGCTCCTCAGAGTGCCGTGTGAATGCTCCTGTAGCATTAATTTAAATGATAATAATTGGTCTGGGCCAGTTTTAGCCATTGATGGTAAGTGACATGGCTTATAAACGTCCTCAAGAATCTGTTCATGGTTGAATAGATCTCTCCTGAAAGCTTCAAAATAAAATCAGTTGCTTGTCCAATTTTTTGTCATCTTCTTTCCATTTATGCAGACGTTTTTCGGACTTTCTCCTAATACAAAGGAACATGATTTCTTCGCTGCTGTTGCTTCTTTCTCTCCCTCTTGGCGCTGCTGATGAATTGGGAATAATTCTGCCATAGCCATCACTGCCTGAACACTGCAGTGGAGCCAAAGGGAAATGGATCCTGTGGATACCTTGGTTATTAGGGTCATGGCTGTGATGGGAGAGCCTGGGAGAGCTCATTTCGTTCTCACTTTAACCATCCAAGATATTTAAAACATTGATATACAGATACTTACCTGTGTTCATGGACCACGTTCCTCAGCTAGCAGGGACAGGAATAAGCATCCTTTCCTGGAAAGGAAGGTTTAAGCTTAATGAAACATGGGAACGCGTTCTTTTTGGASATAAAACAAGGCTGACAGCAGTGCTTGAACTGATCGGCAGCATCCCTTTATGAAAGTTGCTAAATTAAATATGTCCTGAAAGTTTACCACCAGTTTTTGTACTGTGGCAGGAAGAGATCTCAGTGCACAGTTTTCTTTCCCTCCCTCTCCCCGGGTTTCCTGTAACTCATTTGTTTAATTAAAAAGAAGAATCCAAATGCAATGTTTTTGCAAAAAAAACCTCATGCATATCTGTGTTGACAGTGATTGATTTAGTTGTCTTAACCYGCCACTCTCTCTTTCGCGAATAGATGTCAAAAGGCAGGGTAAGATACTAGCAGAATCTCCCCATTAATATTCTGGTGTGGCTGGCCAGACAAAGGGACCTGATTGAGCATATTATAGTAGCTCGGAACTTGGCAAGGGGAGAAAGGAAAGAAAAGTCATGCCTCTATTCGTATAATTAGTTTTTAAAGCTCTGAAGGCTATTTGGCACTGGGGCGAGTGTGAAATATGCTGCCCTTAATCGCTTTATAAAGGTTAGCCTTCAGTTCATTACTGAATCAGGTATGTTGGTGATGAAACCCGAAGATGTATCGTTTCCAGGTTTGCCTTTGATGAGGAAAAGCAATGTAAAAAGAGCTTCAGATCTGGTCGSGCTCGATTTACAGCAGAAGTTCTTGGTTGGCGGTGCCGCTCTGCAGCAGAAGGGGTGGCAAGGGGCCCTGGGCACCCGAGGGAAGCCACGTCTTCGGGGCGCTGAGGAGGGCGTGCTGGCAATTCGYGGGGCAACGCGTTTGCCTGGAAATCCCACGTCGGTCTGAAGATCGCACCGCAGCGCAGATTATTCTGGTTGCAGATCTGAGATGCCAAACCTGTGTTAGGARGAGGATGGTGATTTCCCTCTCACCTTTTGACTCCAGCAAGCTCCTGAACACCGAACTTGGGATCAGATCCTCAGGCTAAAATTAATGGAGCAATAAAAAAAAAACACTTCTCAGCATCTCCATGTACCACATGACTTTTCCTTTCATTGCTTTGGYTTTTTAATGAGGATAACCCTGACTGCAGGGTGCTCCAGCTCCCTGCTGCTTCCTCCYCTGCATCTCCTGTTCACTTGCGGATGCTCATCCTCACTTGCTCTGCACCAAAAGGAGAGGGTATATTCGAGCAACGTGGAAGGATACCTGTGCAACAACAGGTCCTTCACCAAATTATCCCAAATGGCATTGATCAGGACAGTTACACTATCCCTGCTGCCTGTTGGGATCTCTTYCCTTGGTTTAGTTGATGCTGATCCTCTGACTGTATTTCCAATGTAAAACTGGAGCCTGGATGCAGATATGGGTCTGCTCTGGAAATGTGTCACTGTTGGACAAGACAAAAATGTCAGGCTAAAGGAAGAGAGCAGGGATGGGCTAAAGGGTGTAGCTCCAGAAGGCGTGATGGGCGCGAGAAAGGTACCCTCCAGTTTGGCTGTATATTGTGACTGTGTCATGGGAACCACTAGCTCACCTCAGCTCCCTTGGGGCACGCAGCACATCTCGCCTGTGCCCTGGGAGAGCACATCATCCATCCAACGGCAGCAAAGACACCGGGGTACCCTCCAGAGAATGAGATCTCCTTCGGTCACAACAACCCCAGGCAACGCTCCAGGCTTGGGGAAGAGTGGCTGGAAAGCTGCCCGGGGGAAAAGGACCTGGGGGTGCTGGTCGACAGCCGGCTGAACATGAGCCGGCATGTGCCCAGGTGGCCAAGAAGGCCAACGGCATCCTGGCCTGTGTCAGGAATAGTGTGGCCAGCAGGAGCAGGGAGGTGATCGTGCCCCTGTACTGGGCACTGGTGAGGCCGCACCTCGAATCCTGTGTTCAGTTTTGGGCCCCTCACTRCAAGAAGGACATTGAGGTGCTGGAGCGTGTCCAGAGAAGGGCGACGAGGCTGGTGAAGGGTCTGGAGCACAGGTCTGATGAGGAGCGGCTGAGGGAGCTGGGGGTGTTTAGCCTGGAGAAGAGGAGGCTGAGGGGAGACCTTATCGCTCTCTACAACTAYCTGAAAGGAGGCTGTAGMGAGGYGGGKGTYGGTCTCTTCTCCCAAGTAACTAGTGATAGGACAAGAAGAAATGGCCTCAAGTTGCGCCAGGGGAGGTTTAGACTGGATGTTAGGAAAAATTTCTTCACCGAAAGGGTTGTCAATCATTGGAACAGGGAAGTGGTGGAGTCACCATCCCTGGAGGCATTCAAAAAACATGTAGATGTGGTGCTCTGGGACATGGTTTAGTGGRCATGGTGRTGTTGRGTCRACGGTTGGACTTGATGATCTTARAGGTCTTTTYCAACCTTAAAGATTKTATGATTCTATGATTCCTTTTCATGGGGCAGAGCACACACAGCTGATGGTGGGCGATCAAACACGTCTCTACTCTAAATGCAAAGCTTTGGTTAGCCCTGGGAGCAAGRTGCAGAGATAAAGGAGCTAGTGGTCTAAGGCATGATTTTGCACCATAGTGAGTTAGAAAGGCTCYCATGAGCTCTTCCCCAGAGGGTGCTTGAGGGCAGTAAACTCAGGAGATTGGTACAGAGCTCCTAGGAATGGTCACATCTTGAAATATTTCAGCTGTTTCCAAAGGGATCAACGTTCTATAAACTTCCCATTGTGTAAATAAACAGTCTGTGCAAGCCCAGAAAGCAGAATTGGGAACAAGCTGGGACAATTTGCATTGGACCATCAAGTCCTTCMCTTGGTGCAAAGGGAGAGCCGTGACGGCAGAAGCATGGAGTTCAGGTCCTACCTTGGGGTAGGGTGGTCTTCTCTTGTTCCACCTCTCYGGGCAGCCAGAAGGCACTGGCCAAGGTTTTCATCAAAAGCTAAATCTCAGGTTTTTCCATCTGCTGTCTGGTGGGTGTTTTTTGTAGTGTTGGGTTTGGAGCTTTCCATTATTTTTATTCTCTTTTGTCTGTCTTAGTGTTTCTCCTGCCGCATGGTCCTTTTCTGAAACCTTGATGTTTTACAGAAGGCTTTTCCCTTTCTTTACCTCTTAGCTSTCCCTCCCATTCTCAGTTGTAGCTTTTCTGTCTCTCTTCCCTTGGTTCTTCTTCTCTCAAGAACAAAAGATCTCCCTCTCCAATTTCTCAGGCTCTATTTATTATATTCACCGTACTTTTAAAGGGTGAAAGGATGATCTTGGAAGATTGGCAGCAGACTGGAGACCTTTTTTCCCTCTACTGGGACTATGAATGTGAGCGTACCATAGGTGTGAGTCGTTTGCATTTGATGACAGTCTACTCCTTTATGTGAAATGGTTTTTAGGTCTTTTTTTTGGATCCTACGGGAAAATGTGCTTCATGATGAGCGCAGCTGATACTAAATCCTATTGCTATGGGGAGTCTCATCTGAGAGGTGTAAAACTGAGTGAGCACCTTGATCTTCACAGGGCACCTCCGTTTCCGAGAATTTTCCTTCTGCCTCTGCTTGTTTTGTGAAGGCAAAGACGTTTTGGAGGATTTGGGCTGGATTTGGGGTTTTTTGAGGATTACATATATTCTGAACCTGAATCCAGGAAGAATCTCCCAGCTTCAGATTCATTGATCCTACAAATTGCATTGTCTATTGAAATGAGTGCAGCAAKGCCCAGCTCTTCCAATGTACTTTTTTTGGGTAATGTGTGTGCCCCTAAACTGCGTAGCAGGGATGGAGGGGGAAGGCAGAGCAGAAACGTRGAGATTCAACTTCTCCACAAAGATTTAATAACAGCTCCTGCTTTAACAAGATTCTGYATCGCTAAATCACATCATTAGAGCTGCACAATATACTCCAAGACACTTCCTCGTCTGCTGTGATAAATTGTATRATACAAACTTAACAAGACCAGAATATTCAAATAAATTTAAGCGAGAAGATGGCGTGTGATGTTACAGCCTAAAATTGTCAATTAGTGATGTCTGCTTTTTGACAGTGTTGCGACCTCTCAGCAGAGATTTGGAGCTGCTGGGGAGTGCTGGCGCCGATCGCACCAGTCCCTGATAGAGATGCACAAATTGTTGTCGAGGCTTTGCAAATCCCAATGAACTTCAAATCTGGGTCATTTTTAGGATGGGCTGGATCTTCGGTCCTTTAAAGCTGAATACCTCGGGTTGGCGGGGTGAATTTATATCCACTGAGGATCCTTTGCAGCAGCTTTTCATCAGGGCTACAATGCTGTTTGGATGTGCTGCGAAAAGTGTCCTCGTGTGCTGAATTTTTAAAATACCTTCAGGTGCTGAATCTTTGAAACAAGTGAAACGGCGTCTTCTGCAGGAAGATGGCTGGGCTGGGTTTTATTGTTCTTGCGGCAGCAAATCATTTCAGAGGGCTTCCCTTGGCAGAAGAAGCCCACGTGGGTTATTTGTTTTGGTGCTTGCACGATTTTGTTGTGATTGCTGAACAAATTCTGGTGCAAGATGAAGCAACAAACCACCTTTTCTCTCTTCCTTTATAAATAAGAACATAATAGGAATTTCTTTGAATTTGTCAAGGGGAAATCTGTSTGCCTGGGTAGTTTCTATATACAGTTTTTAAGCACAGTCTCCAGGCTGACTTTATGGCTCAAGTGCAGGAATAGAAAACAAATGGGTTATAGAAATTTCTATGTGACGTAAATACGTAGAAAAATCTACTGATCCAAAAGAAGCTGCAAAGGTACAATGAAACTGATTGAAATACTATCATTATAATCCTTCCATTATAATGTGTATCATGTTTTGAGACTGTATATATAGTACACTATACCTATTTTAAGTGCTCTATATTAGGTAGCATATTGAGTTGTTATATGGCAAGCTTTTTACCCACTAATTGTTTTCACTAACATTTTCATGGATGTTCAATTTAATGTGGTTTTGGTACAACATCGTGACAAAGCAGTAATCCTTGTTTTGCCAGCTCTTCCTACAGCATTTGCATCTTTGTCCTGTTCACGCTGTAATAGATATTTTTAGGGTATTTCCTCTGCAGCCACAGCTCTGCCCRCTGCTCTTAGCTGCGGTTTAAGTTCATTTTGTTGCTTCTCCTCTGCAAGCATCCGATGCTCAGCGGAAAGCATCCCTCTGAGGTCTGCGGTCGGGAGGGTGTGAGAAAGGACGGGGGGTCCTCGCTGGGTCAGTGTGTTTCTGGGGGGGCTCCYAAGGGGGTTGCTTGATGTCCCCCCCTCCTCCTCCAGCTCCACGCACCCTCCCAGCGAGCTTTTTCCTCGGCGTTATTTGCCAAAGGGATAATTGACACTAATTTCTTGGCAGAGAAAAGGGAGAGGAGCAGTAAGTGAACATAAAGCTGCTGCCAAGGGTACATCAGAGACCTCCTTCCTCGTTCTGCAGTATTGATTTGGACACTTGGCTGCTTTTCAGCCCTGCTCTGGCACGGTCAGAGTGCCTCAAACGTAGCACAGGTCGTCTTGATTTATCACACGTGCTCTTCCCTGGCCTTTCTTCCCTCGCGTATGAATTTCCCGTCCYCTCATGTATATGCTGAAATACGGATGAGGGGAGGCCTCCTATGTTGCCATCAGTCCCTCTGTTTCCAGGCAGTGTAGCTCAATAGGTTATTTAATTTTRTTAACAACTCATCCCTTAAAAACATCGCCATTGCTCTTGGTTGCTGGAGGAGAGGAGGGRGAAGCCGCTCTACCTGCAGAAGGCTTCTCTGGGGAACCAGGACACCGGCCTCTCCCCGTCCCTGCTGGTACCGTGMCGAGGATGCACTATGCATCCCATACAGTATCCATGAGATCTAAAGCTGACGCATTGCTGGGCACTGTGTTTGGAAAGTAAAAAAAAAAAAAAAATGTAGAAAATAAGATGGTTTAACAAAGGGAAACAAAATGAGGTGCTTAGTTAATCGGAGGATTAAGCTAGYGCAGCCGGCCTGCTCTGACAAAGCGGAGATTTAAGAGTGAATCCTATTGCAGTACACACAAATCCCATGGGAATCGAGACTAAAGGGCAACGGAGCGGTGTGGCACCAGCATCAGATATGGGTATAAGGAAGAGTGAGCTCCCACAAAGAAACAGCTGGACAGTGAAGAAAGGCACTTGAATTTGCTTTATTCACAGCGTAGTTGATATGCAATATTAATCTCTGTCTTAAGCGTGGGTATATGCACAGCTGAATTAATCGCAGGAGAGTGGAGCGTTGCCTTTTGTTACAGTTCTGTAAAACATTCTGTTATGAACCACTTGGTTATGAGGTTTTCTCGCTTTCTGAAATATATCATCTCCGTGGCTGGAAATTTCCATCTTTGGGTGCTCACCAAAACTTGCAGGATCTTTTATTGTTCTCAGAAGCTTTGGCAAAATCCAAAGCAAACTTCATGGATATGGTAGGATGGGATTTGAATTTTCAAAATCCTGGTAATTCAAACCAAGGGTACCCACTGAACCGTCAAAAACTCGTAAATTAAATGCAGAAGGTGGCTGCAGATCTCTTTGTATGTGCTGGCTCTGYCTTAGATACACACTTACAGATACCAGTGTGAGAAGTATTGGCTGAGAAACTGTATGGGAATCAAAGGTCTGAAGATGCGGTTTTAATGCAGATATTCAAAAGAGCAGATTTAAGGTTGGATATTCAGTTGATTTGGGTTTTTATATCCTTCCCGTAAAGTGTTTAGTCTTGCAAATTTAATAAAGACAAAGAAAGGCATGTAGTGAATATTCTTTCAAGCAGGCATCCAGAACACTAGTGAAAATTTGCTTCAGGGAGACATTTGCTAACAGCAGGTTTAAATTGAAATTACAGGAATCTACCAGATTCTCTAAAAGGGAGTTACTTGCTGAAGGTTGTCTCCATTATAGGTTTCAGTTTGTGCAAAAGAGTGAATTGGGGTTTTTGCAGTCAAGGATATGTATTAAAGAARACAATTAAATATATTTGCTGCCCTTTTGCTACAGAATTCTGTTGTTTTAGAGTGAGTGGCAGAATCGCATTGATCCCAACAACATTTTAGAGTATAGCTTCCCGCAGAAGACCTTATTTGTATTCCTCCCAGGAGCAAAAATAGGAAACACACCATGCCTTGTATTATATAGATTTTTCCCAGCCTGACTGAAAGCACTGTATTATTCATGTACAGGCTATCCATCCAAAGCGGTGCCAAAACCGTTTCTCTTTGCGTGTGGGAAGGCAGAAGAGTTGTCCCTGAGWTAAAACCAAATTTGTAACCACGGTTGTGGGCAGCGACATGGTAGTGACTCCTCATTTAACAGCTCTCAAATTGTGGTTCCCAAAGAAGTGCTTTTTCTATGGCATTTTGTATTGGAAGGCCATGTTAACAAACRTAGAAATTCACCAAATGTTTCATTTCTTATTTTTCTGAGTGATTTACCAAAAAAAATTTGTCTAGCRCAGCTATGAGCTTATCCACCCGGTTCAACCTTGTATTCACCTTCAAACGCCCATTTGGACTTTGGCTGAGTCGCTCAGTTCTCCTCACTGCCCAAAGCTTTGTAGCCTCTTATGACTAAGAAATGCCCAGTCAGGGAGGCTTGTTAAGGGCTTTCCTGAAGTTCAGAAAGGATTTAATATATTTCCAATAGCCAGAGCGGATCAAAATTACAGAGAGGAAGAACAGCTGAATTACCACTGCCATAGTCCRCTGGAGTTGGAGATGTTCCTCTGTCTCAGTCCTCACGGCCAACACATGAGGATTCCTCCCAGACCACAGTATGTGGGATACAGCCTAAGGCAGCATATTTTTTATTGTCAAGCAGAAGAAAATCCATCAAGAAWTTTTTTTAATAAAGGCTATTTTTATTTTTTGCCTTTAATGTATTCAGTTGAACAATTTAAAACCATTTCAGGGTGGTTGKTTTTTTTTTTTCCCTCAAGTGACAGTGAAGTCCCACAAACCTAGGGAGACGCTGGCAATAAAACTGCTTAGATAGTATATAAAATGCCACTGATGGGATTATTTTGCTGCAGCTCGTTGCAGCTATTATGCTCAGCAGCATGATTCCTCATTGTAAGTTCATAAAAGAGCTAATGACAGGAAGTGGAGATTTGCAAAGTTGAATGAAAGTGGAATGCAAATTCATAACAAAAAGAGCAACTAATGATGGGAAGAGTGTACTGAGGACCATGGTAAATGTGCCGTCACTTAGGGTCTTTCAATGAAATGCACTTGGTTTCAGCCAGGAGCTATTGTAATTAGTTGTAGGAACCGTGTCCTGATTTTCTCCATCCTGATGGTACACAAAAAGTCATGCTGGAGTCTCCTCCTTTACCTGCAAAAGCGATGAGAATATTTGCCATGTAAATACTTCTGGGACATAACCAAACATGCTCTTCGTGGAGACAAGTATTGGGAAAGCTAAATCTGAATGCAAAAGATGGAAYGTGACAGTGGAGTGAGCAGTTACACACCTTGAAAGAACTTTTTTCAGCTTTTTGGGGRTGAACACGTTTGTCTTGGTCATCATTTTTCACCAAGTGCTATCTCTGTGCAAGTAAAATAATGCACGGACTAATATTCAAAATCATTTCTTTGTCACTTTGTCATGATAAGCCATCACGTTTCACAGGAKATTTCTTTTGATAGACGCGTGAAAAAAAGTGAATCAGGGATCGGAAGAGCTGATTTACATGGAAAGATCAAAAGTACCACATGTGCGTTATTTATACATATCCCAGGGAGACACGGAAAGCCCCTGCATGTCTCAGCAAGGTGTAAATGCTGGGGCTGGGGGGGAGCAGAGGTGTGGGAGTTGATTGGGATGAAGTTTGTAACTATGATGAATGAGATGAGATTCGGAGATTGTAAATGCAGGGAGAAGGATAGAAAAAACCGTCCCTGAGATAGAGGTGTCATTCARTGTAATGAGACTTCAGGAACTCCGCCAGACAATGTTCTTGAGACCCCACGCTGGAACAGTTCTACATTGGCTGGTTTGACCTTCTCCATKGTATGATGTCTCCCGCTTGCTGTCCTGTGCTGTATTTCTGAGGGTGGCTTTGGTTTGCATTGCAGGGCTGCTTTCGGCAAAGAGTCAGAAGTTCTCATTGGCAACCTGGGAGATAAACTCATCCCTCAACAGGAGATCCTGCGGGACGTCAGCGACCTGAAGGCCTTGGCCAACATGCACGAGAGCCTGGAGTGGTTAGCAGGTCGCACCAAGGCAGCCTTCTCCAACCTCTCAGCCACCCAGAGTAAGTAGCTCCTATAAGGAGAACCTTTGTCTTAGAAATGAAAACCAGCATAAATATGCAATTTTAGCAGGAGTGGGCATCTTCTGTTCTTGATTGCAAAGCAGCTTTATGTCAGAGGGAAGTAGAAAGCGAAGCAGCTTCATCTCTTTCTTCCTAGTGAATGCTGTGGTGCGACATCTGCTCAGAGTGTGGTGGGCACCACGTGAGGGTGCCAGGAGCATCACTTCTAGCATAAGCTCTGAAAGGTCTTTCAGCACTTGAGCTTTTCAGCTGTCCCTGCTAATGACATTGCGCAGGAGCAGGTATCAGTGCTGAGACAGGTTTCATTTTCTTTAAAGCAATGCTAGATTGAATATTTAAAAATATGTATGTATTATAAATTCGGTAGAGAAATTGAACAGCTTTTAATGAGGAATGCCCTCGCGTGCGTGTCACTGGGGCACTGATGCTCAGCCTGCAAAGGCAGAAGCAACCCTTGGTGAACCGAGGGGCCAGGAGGGCAGAGACAGGGGAGCCTGGAGACATCGCTTCTGCTCCTGGCTGTCAAGGATTGCCCGCACTACCTTTGTGTTTCATTTCTCTCTGCTTCAGCTTTTGCTCCTTCCCCTGGGGAATAGTGATTTTTTTCTGTCTGGAAAGTGCTAGAGACATGATTAGTGTTGCTTCTCTTCTTATCGCTGTCATTGGCGTTGTCTGCACGGGGTCACGTTCAGAGGAGGGTTGTGGCTGTGCCCCAGAAGTAGAGCTGGGCATAAACAGACCTCAGCTCTGCTGCTTTCCACCGACGCCTTTCCACTGTTATTAACTCAYGAGGAGTCGCCTGTAGCTCAGCTGACGTGGGGTTAAGCTTTCCCTAGGACCAGGGGTTTGGGTCTCACCTGCCTGCTGAGACATTCCCAGTAGCTCCTGTGTCACGGGTTGACTGAGGAGGTGGCCGTGCATTTGGTAGAGCACTTCATATTGCCCTAGATCCCTGTAATAAATYGTTGCGTGTTTTACAAATATTGAACATCCCCTGTTGTCTGGGGGTTATATTAAATGCAGCTGCCTCGGGTGTGGAAGGAGGCATCTACACCATGCTGTAGATGAGGAGCAGAGGAGAAGAAAAGCCTTGCGTAAAAAAATCCGCACAGCTTGGTGGGATCCCAGGACACGTGGGGACGTRGTGAGGGTACACGGCATCTCTGCAGTCTGCCATGCAAAGAAGGAGCAGAGTCCTGGGGGAAGGTACCCACGGAGGAGCAGAACTGTGAGCAGCCAGATCTTCTGAGCTCTCGTGGGAATTTGGCGTTGAAAATCACTTCAGCCTTATTTTCTGGGAAGCAATGGGGGAAATTTGCTGGTGCTAAATAAAGTCGTAGTGTTATTTCTCCATTAAAGTAACTGCCCCTCATCAGCAGAGCATCTCTGGTTCACTGACAATCCTTCCTATGGTTTATAACTCCGTGTTAGAGCAGGACCTTTAAACTCTTTACTCCAGCTGTCCGCGATCAGTTTGTTGGGATCCAGAAGGATAATTAAGATTATACAATCAGCTAACAATTAAAGACCCAAAATACCACAGGTAGCTTTAATATTCCTGTAACCCGTACTTTGACTTCTCAATACCTGAATGACAGGAAGAATTGCTGTGCTCTCACAGGGCGTACTTTAGAAGAGTATATAAAAAAATTAAAGAAAACAAAACCCAATGGAAAATGCTRTCGAAGTTCAGTAGCCAAATATTTATTCACAGAACTTTAGTTAGTGGGAGAGTTCTTGGGGCTGAGGAGTTGTGCTCTGACAGTCAAAGTTGTTAAAAATAAAAACATCATTTATAATTTCAGTTCTAGTTGAGACTTAGAATTTTTAATAAATCAGTATTCTAACATAAAAGGGCATGAGCRTGACTTTCAGGCTTCTGAGAGGACGTTACATGCAGCAGTGAATAAACATAAAAGTACGAAGTGTAATATTTCACTTGGCAGCATCCTCCTGACAATAAAAATTCATCTTCCTTTGTAATAACTTTATACCAATGCACTAAAATGTCTGTACACAAATGCCAGGAGTGTCTGAAACAAGAGAAAGAACGAGCAGCGTTAGAAAATGATAGAGGCTGTTGACCTCATGGTTATAAATGAAACCTGGTGGAGTATATCTCATAAATGCAACATCAATAGAGCTGCTGCAATCTATATGGGAGAAGTAAAAAGCGATGTCGTGGGACAGAGGTGGTGGTATACGTCAGATGTATTTACAAATCCAGCAAGCTACGATGATATACAGGTGAGCGCAATTCTTTTGGGGAAGAATAGGAAGAATAAACAACAGAGGGAAAATGAGATGAGATGTCTCTTTCCATCCCACCTGGACAGGGGGAGAAGAGCAATGCAAATGTGCTCAGACTGAGCTGAGAGGAGGAAAAATTAAAACTACCTATTGTTTCAAAGATTCATACAATGTTAATGCCGTAACGCTCAACTGTCATACGAGTTATTTTGTTCTTTTCTGTCGTGGTTTGATCATCTGAATTTCTGAGCATCTCATCGCTGGAAGCCACAGCATGTTAATGAGCATCGGGGGGAGGGAGGGAGGAAGGGAAATAACTGACCGAAAGTAGAGCTAGATAAAGGGTTTTTTTGCCACACRCTGAAGCTCACCAAATTCAGGTTCAGATCGCCAGTGCAACCAGCTTTGTCATTTCAGCGTCGGTAACTTTGACTTTAAGAYATGCCCACGTGAAACCCAAGCATTCCAGTTCAATGCATCTGGAATCCGTGGTTCGTCATACACAAGTCAATGGGCCGTTAGTCACCCAGATCACTTTTTGGGTAGCTGACTTTGGGCAGATGGCAGTTGTTATATTCCTTGAAGCAACGCTGTCTTCTGCTTTATTTTTCTCCTTGGACTAGATGCTACATTGAAGTGTCTATGCTTGAACAAGAGCAGTAATCTCATTAACTGGTAGCAGTGGTGGGGTATTATCTTCCGTGCTTACCATATGTTGGGCCAATGCGTGATGAGAACACACATCCAGGTCTTTGATCGTTTCTCTTTTCTGTCCCAGCAACTTGAGATTAAATCTTGATCCCAGTCAGGGCATCATCAAAGTGCTTAGTGAGCGATTGGGACCAGAATTTTTGGTGCAATGCCAGAAGTACCGTAATCTCCAACAAGTCCATGACATGGTGGTGGTGGCCCTGTATTCCTTCCCTGTAGAAAGTCGGTAGCTTTTCCAGCAAAGCTTCCTTGGCTGCAAATGGGCAAATTATAGGCATATCTATAAGTATTCAGAAACCACAAGGTAGAGTTGGGCAGGTATGGACATGTTTTGGGAAATCCTAAAAAGGGGGCTACCTGTTGGTGGCTTTTTGGTTAGGCTGTCAAAAGGCCCCTTCCTAGAGATAAAAATTCAATAACCTTTTGCTGTGGATGTGCCACAATTATCACTCATTGCTAATAGAGTGTTTTATCATGCTGGGCAGTCTCTGCATTCTTCATTATTTAGTGTTTGCTAAGCTGATGGCTCTTCCATAGCTCTTCCCTTATCTGCACTCCTTCAGAATTGGATTTTATATTTTCCGAACCAGTCAGATATGACAAAGTCATTTTCTTTTGCTCTTGTCTTTTGAGGGAATACAAACTTCTTTTTAACAATAACCATTTAAGGATTAGAGCTGCTGGAAGAAGATGAATTAACTGAGGAAGTCAAGTAAATTTTAAATAGGTTTTATATGAAAATGGAAGTAGGGTTTCCTCTCCTGTTCCTCTCCTGCTTCTGTGCCTTGTCATATGCAGATATAACATACACTCATCCTTTTCCCTTGCCGGAGCTTCAGCCTTCTGAAGCCCTCTGAATATTTTACAGAGAAGGAATTATTATGCACCATGAAGGAGTTGGGACAATCTTTACATTTTTAAGATGGTTGCATGCTGTGTGTAGGTAGGAAGATGAAAGATTAGCCATTAGCTTACTGAGTTGCAGCTACCCTTTTGAATTCAGCCGGCTGTTGGCGTCTCATGACTTCAGATCGTTGTAGTCAGCAGTTAACGACTGACTGGCTTAAATGTTGAGTTTGAAATTACTTTCTCCTGGCGCTCACATAAAACAGGATTGTCTTTCTCTTCTAGATGGTTTATTGGAAGTAAAGCTTTTGCAYGTGTACCGTGTGTCCACGTATGTTTATAGGTCAGTAGATACTCATCCACCCAAAGGTTTGCTCAGTGTATCGTGTTCACTTTCTGTGTGTGCTTTCTCTTTCTTCTCCTTAATGGAGAATACTACCATTTTAGTACCTTAACAGTTTTATCTAGAAAAACAGGACTCCAGCAGCAGTCTCAAGAAAGACAACTCCTCTCCTGTCATTACCTTCTCCACAAAAAAAATAATCTCTTTAGAAATGGATCCTGAGACTCARTATTTAGTCAAAGTAGGGAGGTGCATCAAAGTAGGAAGGAGCCCCCCAAGAGGAAGCATTGGGTCAGAAGGGTATAGAAATCAAGACAGAAATGGAAAAAAAMTGAGTGGTTTTATTGTGGGCTGTTTGTTGGCTTTATGTAGCACCCCGGGTCCTGGATTCATGCAATTGGGTGAGGATCTTATTGTATTTGAATACCACAAACATATATGCAYACTTACCCTTTTTCTTGGAGGAAAGCTTCAAAAGCGTGAAGGACTCAAAACATACTGTTTTTTAAAACCAGACCTAAACCAAAGATTTCTTTGACAGTTGTCAAAGCTCYTGCCTTTCAATACCAGCTCCTCCCTGTCTCCTAGTGACTCTTGGAAGTTGGCACCGGAGCAAAGATTCCTGAAAAAGCAAAGATTCAAAGTCTTCRACACAAACCTGGCTTCAAATAGACGTCAGGCTGACCCTGTTTCTGCAGTGGCAGAAACTAGAAGGTGAACTCTCGATAACTGAGGAAAAATATGAGTACATATTTGGAATTAACTTCTGCAGCTCAACCCTGCCTACCTATGGGGGAAGCACCATGGGAGACCTYCTCCGAGGGCTCACTCCGTCGCTGGGACTGCCGTGCCCTTGGGGACATCTCACCCCTGCTGCTGTCAGCAAAGCTGTRCCCGCAGCAAAACAAACAGGATGAAGCCGTTTCTCCGCTACCTGCTTGTCACTCCACAGACATGAATTGCAGCTGCTCGCTGGCAGGGCTGGGTCTCCGCTCCGGCGATTTGTATTAGACACGGAGCTAATTACTGTGTGTGGTTAAGCCGGCTGCATGCAGGTTTAATGAGAAACGTGGAAACGCCACGTTCCCTTTCCAAAAAGGGGGTTTGCAGAGACSGTTGGAAGGATGTGGCTTTGCAGCTCTCCCTCCCCCATTTCACACGAGCCGTATTCGGGGAGGTGGAGGGACCCAGCTCCAGGCAGGACGCTGGCTGTCCCCTCCGACCGGGGCCTTCCTGCCCCCACCTCTGCCGTCAGTCCCACCACGACCGCCGTAAGCAGGGCCTTGAAGTGATGTCAATACGTCAAAGTGATGCCAATAKGCAGATTGGGAGATAAATCCCTCTTCTTCTTCCCGAGGAAGCTCTTTCCCATTGGATTCTTACTTTTTTTTTTTTCACCCATCCGAGCAATTGAAATCGTACCTTGCACCATACGAAAGTGTGGAGTTTGTTACTGTCACAGGCTTCATCCGGGAATGCCACAATTTGCCTGTAGSACTCGCAATTCCCACTGCCGTGTTGCGCTGTAATCCTGTGGTTTCCAAATTAGAGGCTTCAGTCTCGCGTGGGGCTGTGAACCAGCCGGATTTAATTGCAGAAACACTGAGAAGTAAAATCACAACGAGGACACCAACCATAAAGCTTAGGAGTCGTTGGCTTCACCTATTTATGTTGCAGAAAGAGCGTGGCTGATCCCTGGCAGCTGGGTCTGGTTAGGAACGCCGTCAGGATGCCGTTTGGTCTGTTAGTGTGTTTTTAAGGTGTTATAAAATTAAAATATTTATTTAGGGGCGTTGCAGGGTGCGCAAGGACAGAGTTTGGCCTGTCTGAAGTATCTAAAAGGGCATTCTGCCTCTGAACTTCTTTATGCGGAATGCTTCCAAAGCAGGTTATTTTCTCCTGTTCAGGGGTGCTTTCACCCCAAAATCAAAGGGCAACGTGTGGAAGACACCTTCGCCACTTCTGCAAAGGGGCAGCACTTCACCCTCCAGACCTGCAGCAGTTCAGGTGAGCTACGACTTCATTCAAAAGCAAGGGGAAGAAAAAAAGGTTTGTGCTACAGCTTTTTACCCAAACACTGCAGCTATCTGTCACGGGCTGTCTCTTATTGATGATAACACGGAGCATTTGCATCGCATTTTCCAGCCATAGATCTCAAAATACTTTGAAAAGGTTAGTGAAGGCCATTACGGGATCAAGACTATCTCGGACCACTTTGCTCCCGGAGGGTCAGCCTCCCCTTTTGCCTGGCTCTGTAAGCCTCCTCCTACTGAAATAGGCTTTGATGGCTGACGGAAAGCATCCTGCAACACTCGCCAAAGCGATGCCTTTTAAAATTGATGGCGGAGCCCCGTTAGACCACTCTGCCAGAGTAAAGGAGCTATAATTTACAGTCACTTTAAGGCCCCTTTCTGCTGACAGAGTGGTGTAAAGGGGTCTCAGTACAAATGAAAATCAGGCCCGATGCGGTGGTAAAATTGATGCCTTTCATTTCGTAGTCAGGCCACACAGCGGTGGTGAACTCAGATGGGTCTTTGTGTTTAACCCCGGTGTTTCTAATGAACTGAATTCAGCTCTTAAATGGGGCTATATTTCTCTCAAGTTGGAGCTTATTTTTTTTCTGTCACTGAACTTGTAACACATCTTGCTGTATTGATTGCTCATGGGGAACTTTTTTTGTGGAGATCTATTAATAGAGAACCTTATTTAAAAGCCAGATTAAAGATGATCAACACGTGCCTGACCTCACGCAGGAGAAAGACTTAGTGAATGCTGTTGCTTTATTATTGCAACAAAAGTAAATTTCTTTCTAGAACAGAAAAAGCTGCAAATTTCTAACAAGTGCAAAACATCTGCCATTAACTTAAAAAGATAAATCTTGACTGCTTGTATTATTTGATGAATATGTTGCTTCAATATAACAGTCTAAATGACAGCTTTCCATTTTAGCTTCTTAAGCAGTCTCATTTTCCAATACTTTTTTTTTCTGTTCCACTAACTGAACAGCTGGTGCTYTTCTGCAAATGCTCAAAACGTGATCAGATCACCTTCTCAGGTGCTCTGAACTTTCATAATACKATCATCCATAATGTCTTTTTCCATCTCATGGCTGTGGACACATTGTCTGAATGGAGATCGGGTGTCCTGGGGTGATCCCTTTCCCCCTCTGCCTTGCAGACTGTTTGGTAGGGATCACGTTAACTCACTTTGTGCCTACGGGGTGTTCTACAGATGAACGCGTGTTCACCCTGTCCATGCCCTGAGCTGACCACAAGTTACATCAATGTGGGTAGTCCTCCAATAAACTCAAGATGTCAAGCCCGGCACCTGGGTAGAGTGTATTAATTTGGCCTGGGAACGGCTGGTTCAAAATGGTGTTGGACGTCTTCATTCAGATCTAGTTGGTTCAGAGGAGAACCAGAGGAAACCAAAAGGAAAAGGTCTTCTTGGGCATCTTATCTGCATCGCTGTGGCTCATATCCACCCAGCTCCCTCTTGTCAATCCAACAGCTCAGCCRGTTCCTGTGCTGACATCTCTGGGATGCTGCAGAGATGACCAATGTCGTCTCCTTGCTGCTACAAACCCCACCATTGTCCACAGCATGCTTGGGGCTGGTATTTAATCAAGAAACGAGATACCTGCCTCAAGTCATGGGTTTCCTCAGGTGGGACTCCCCTTGAGCAAGGACAGGGGAGCTTTGCCATCCTCAGCCACAGTAAAATGTGGATCTGTCAAGTCCAAAGCAAACCATCTGTGATCACCTGCTAATTAATCGCCATTTGTAGTTTTAATAGAAGCTACAAATATACTTATGTAGAGCTGCTACAAACAGGTTGGAGACTCCTAGCTAATATTTAGACCTTGGGTTCAGCAGATAACGTCACCTGGAGTTACTCCATACTGAATGGTAAAAACCTAATGGAGGAACCAGTGTCAGAGTGCAGAGGCCTTTCAGAAGACGTTTGGAGAGGAAATATTAAGTATCCATCGGTATCCTGACTTGGAGCATTTATGAGCCTTTTATCAATAACTCCAAGAGCCATCAGCAATGCTAYGGATGTTTCCTCTCCCAAAGAGCCTCTGGATTGAATGGATTGACTTAACTTATCAAAATGGGATTTCTTTTTTTTCCCCTCCAAATGCCAATTCAGCAAAATTGCCTTGGATCTGAAAGAAAAGCTGTGTCTGTTGGTCTCTTAACATCAAGTTGACCAAGAGCTGAGCAGAGCAATTCAGGCAGCGGACAAGAGTCCAGCTGGTACCGTCTTGGCTGAGTTGGCTTTTGGAGGACAAAAACCATGGAAAACTTGTTTGGGACAGCAAAGTGTTAAGACTAGCCTTCAAGACCAGCAGGGAAACTGCTGACCTCGTGAAGACAAAATGGCTATTTTGGTAAACCTGAGCATTAAGAGATTCTTTTAGTTTGTTTTATAACTTTGGCGATAAAATTTCATAGCTTAAATATGGGTCTGCTTTCCTGGATCTCAGGGAATGAAACCACACAGTCATCAGCCAACTAAAAGCTCTTGTTTTCTTGTCAAAGTGATCTCCYAGTGCCTTTCAATGCCTTTTTTTCCCTTGAATGTCTGCAGTGAAGCTGTTCTTATGGATTAGTGGTTGCAGCTTTCCCCAGCCTCAATGCTTTACATCAAATATTTAATGGTTAGAAAATGAGACGTTGTTTTTCTGACCTGGATGCTCAGCATTTATGGTTYTTCATCTCATACAATAGGCCCACCACCGTGATGCAGTCCCGGTATTGATCTGGTGCCGTGGGGTCAGCACTTAGCTTACCATCATGATTATACTAATTAGTCTTGTTCCATCTTYCTTTCCTCCCACCCACCGGCCTTAAACGCAGGGGATTGTCATGTAAATAAGTGACCTAATTAGCAGTGCTTTCAAACGATTTTACAATGAGGATCCCTCATGAATCATACCAGCAAATGAAGGTTTTTGTGGAAATAGCTCCAAAGAGCCTGCTGTCCACTCCAGTTGGTTCAGTGCATTAGGATCTGTTTATCTCTTCAAGAAAATGACTCATTGGTGTCAAAGATTAATAGCAGTAAGTCCACCTGCTTCTCCTGGGTTTGTTAGAGGTGACAGCTTACTATACTGTGGAAGGGGCAAAATCGTTTTCAAAACTGGGTGACAGGACTCAAAAGTGTGGTCAATCGTTGACGTCACCAGTGAGTCACGTTGCCACGGTGTGTGGGCTATAGAATCATTCTGGTCTAACCGCYATTTATATTCGTATGGGACTTGGGGGAAATGACTTAAATAAGCAGGAATTGTGGAGAAGTCAGGCTGAGTCTGATGCAGCTGATGCAAAACGTAACTAATGTTCCTGCTGACGTTAAGGTCATCTTTGTGCTTGTCTCTTTTCCTGTGMGTGGATTCTGTGTGTTTCCCATTCTTCAGCCTACGTTTGAAAACCCTTTGTAGTTCCTGTGGATATTCATATTCACCTTCCTCTATATCGTCCTGGACAAGACTCATTCATTCTTGTTTGTCTTTCGGCACAGACCTCCCTGCTGCTCCTCCTCTTGCTTTGCAAACCAATCTATTAAAAACAAAYAGCCCTCAAAACACTTCTATCTATAATTGTCAACAGTCAAAAAAAGGATCCTCAAGGTATCTACTTAATGGTATTCATTTTCATTACCCWTTCTTCACCTTGTTCCTGCCTCTTGCAAAGAAGAACAGTTTTGCTCTTGGGCATCAGGACACCAATTGACTTCAGGACTTCTATTCCTTGCTTTTCCAGTGAGTTCAATAGACTGRGAGGTTTC
Organism: Oceanodroma leucorhoa; assembly: GCA_030449065.1. Classification (NCBI taxonomy): domain Eukaryota; kingdom Metazoa; phylum Chordata; class Aves; order Procellariiformes; genus Oceanodroma; species Oceanodroma leucorhoa. The sequence continues at coordinate 17,487,802 of JASVER010000009.1, forward strand.
AGGTCCTTTTAGAAATACATCCCTCTCAGGACATCTTCTACCCAGAGATATTTTGCAATGATGTTTTGAGGGCATTTATTGGGAAGGTGCAGCTCAATAACATGGAGGACTCTGAGGAAAGAAAGGAAAAAGTTAAATTTGTGCTTTGTTTGCAAGGGAAGTTATGTGGAATCTCAGATGGTTTGGAGCATCACCCCCTTTCCTTGACCAGTCCCTTAACAAAACATCTTGATCCCTCAGTTTTTCGTTCAAGGCTCAGTTATGCTGCTTTGTAAGTGTCCTAATACCAATCCCTGATTTTTCTTTTCTAGTTCTGAGGAAGCCTTATGTGCAGGTTGACGGCTCTTTATAGGTTTGGGGCTTTTTTTAATATTAACCCAAGTGCATGGCCAAAGTTCATCTTCCTTATTCTTTTAGCTGCCAAAAAATTAATCATTTCATTCATGCAGGACACATCCTAACAGCAGTCTGGAGAATCTTCCGTGAAGTCGGTGCATAAATGTCTGTTGTTCCCCTCTGCCTCGATTCACACGATGTGAATTTTTCTGTAATTTTCACAAATGCCCAGTGTTCCTGCCCGATGCTCGCCAGTGAGTTAACGGCGGAGCCGGCGTGCTCTGAGTCAGATGCCATTGAAATATCATTAATTTGATGATACCTACATTATGTTTATTCTGGATGCTGTGAAGCATTCTTTATTAACATTTGAGCTAAAATAATCTCCATCAGCTCTAAGGACACGGTGCCTTGTACGAAGCAGCTGGCCTTGAGGTTTTCTCTTCCTTCCACTTATTTTTGCTTGCTCATCCACAAATGTTGACAATTTTTAAAAGGACTTCTCCGCCTATTGAAACCAGTGACAAATGGGTAAAGAAATTAGTTTTGGGGTGAATTTTTGGCTCTGTGTAGATTGATGGAAGCATCTCCATTGACCTCACTGGAGCTGTGATTTTGCCCTGTCTTTAATGAAAATCAGGTGAAGCACGTGGCTGGTTTTGGCTAGCCAAGCACAGAGAAGGGTGGGAAACACCGAACAGGCAAAAAATACTTTCCATAACTCAGAAGCAGATGAATGAGTTTTTACTAAGCTTTCTAAATCAAGTCACTTTTTGTCCTGCCCCTCTAGCTCGGAGACACCYTTTTTGTCCCCCTGATAATCCCTTTCCCGAGGCTGCATATTTGCAGAAAGTAATAGAAAACAAACCACTTTTAGAGGAGTTATTGCCTTTTTAAAAGTGCTAATTTCCTTGTGAAATTTATGCCTGCCAGCAGAGGCAGACGAGGAGCTCCGCAGGCAGCTCTAACGAGACAATTCATTAACTAGCGAGTGTACACACGCCATAAAAAACATTAATTCACAAAATGAAAAACTAATAGAGTGTTTAGCCTGTTCTTTATCACCGGTGACAGTCTGTGCTCTCCTCATCATTAGTGTTTACTGAACTGATGGGGACTGCAGCCCAGCCTGCTTATCACCACTCATCGCAAATGAGGTCGCGATGATTTTTTCCAGCACGCCTGCCTTGTCCCCGCTGCCRCACTTGAATTTTAACATGGAGAGAAGGGCAGAGAGGCATGGAAGGAAGCTCTCAATGCCAACCTTCAGTTTTGTCTTGCTTTTCACAGGTTTCGGGCACAAGTTCTCCTTCCTTCTCCATCCTCGTCAGAACCTCCAGATTTGCAAGGGAAAATCCCTTCCTTAAAGGATCATAGAATCATAGAATCGTAGAATCATTAAGGTTGGAAAAGACCCCTAAGATCATCGAGTCCAACCATCAACCCAGCACCCATGCCCACTAAACCATGTCCCGAAGCRCCACATCCACACGTTTTTTGAACACCTCCAGGGATGGTGACTCCACCACTTCCCTGGGCAGCCTGTTCCAATGCCTGAATACCCTTTCAGTGAAAAAATTTTTCCTAATATCCAATCTAAACCTCCCCTGGCACAACTTGAGGCCATTTCCTCTCGTCCTATCACTTGTTACTTGGGAGAAGAGACCGACACCCGCCTCACTACAGCCTCCTTTCAGGTAGTTGTAGAGAGTGATAAGGTCTCCCCTCAGCCTCCTCTTCTCCAGRCTAAACACCCCCAGCTCCCTCAGCCGCTCCCCATCAGACCTGTGCTCCAGACCCTTCACCAGCCTCGTCGCCCTTCTCTGGACACGCTCCAGCACCTCAATGTCCTTCTTGTAGTGAGGGGCCCAAAACTGAACACAGTATTCGAGGTGCGGCCTCACCAGTGCCGAGTACAGGGGCACGATYACCTCCCTACTCCTACTGGTCACTATTCCTGAYACAGGCCAGGATGCCGTTGGCCGCCTTGGCCACCTGGGCACATGCCGGCTCATGTTCAGCCGGCYGTCGACCAGCACCCCCAGGTCCTTTTCCGCCGGGCAGCTTTCCAGCCACTCTTCCCCAAGCCTGTAGCGTTGCCTGGGGTTGTTGTGACCCAAGGGCAGGACCAGGCACTTGGCCTTGTTGAACCTCATGCAGTTGGCCTCGGCCCATCGATCCAGCCTGTCCAGATCCCTCTGCAGAGCCTTCCTACCCTCAGGATCTTCCCATAGGGTCCTGGTTGCTTCTACTAGAGAACAGAATTCATTAGTAGGAATTTGCTGAGTAATATTAATGAGAAGCTCTCCCTGAGCTTGTTTTCTCTTTACTTCTGCTTGGCCTTTAAGTGTTGGTGTTAACTTTGCCCCTTCAGCACCAGTGAGTGGTTTTGCCATTGATCCCAGTAAAAGGTGAGCCAGACCAGTGCTGGGCATTTAGATAATTCCATCCTCCCATCTCTTGTTTGAAAGGTCCCGACCTCTTAAAGTATGTCCTTTCTTGGTATTTGTTTTGTTTTCACAAGAATCCCTGTTCTTTCCTGTGTTTATCAATCGATATGGTCAGCTGTGCGCTCAGCCCACACGTGCGTGGTAGATGTTCTCCATATCTCAGAGCTTTGCAGGGATCAGGGTCAAGGAGGTCTGGAGCCTATGTGAAGAAGATAGCTGACATCAAAACTCAAAGTGTTAGATGCCAGATACATTGGAGTTTGGACTAGATGACCTTTAAAGGTCCCTTTCAACCCAAACCATTCTATGATTCTGTGATCTTGGAAGTCTTGAGAGATGTCATTGCTCTTACTGATTTTCTTCTCCATATTTAAAATATATAAAGAGAACAATTTAGGTAAGAAGGAGCAATGCAGCAATATCTGCATAAATATTTTAAGTATCCTGCCATGTATAAGAGGCCCAAAGGTTCACCCTTCTGAAGAGGAAGGGGGAGGATGTCAAACCCAAGATCTAGCTTTGGTTCTGAATTTCTGTAGCTCTGAAATCAATCTCGTGAACTTTGGGAGAATCRAAATCCAGTTCCAGATTTTATGGCTCATTCCAGTCCTTTTCTATAAAGCTGCAGCTCTGAGATCCCCGAACAGACCAATTTAGAGGTAGGCAGTGAGTGATCTATGCCTTAGAGCTTCAAATAATACTCCTGCAGCCAGAAACCGGTCCAAGTGGCCATATGGGTTGCATATAGTTGTTGTTGTTCATTATTTCTCGAGCACCGCAGGTGTGCAGAGCGCTTTGCGAGAGGATAAAAAGAGAAGGCCCCTGCTCCTCGGAGAGCTTACACTCTAAATTAGATCGAGATGGCATCTCGAGAGGAATAAGAGATCAAAGTGAGAGGAAAGATGTGTAACCACAAAAAGAAAAGCGGCTTGAGAGCAGGGTCCTGGTATTTATTCCCACAGGGAGAAAATCATTTGAGTTGATTTGCTTTGTCTGGTTCTCTTTGGTTATTTAGGCTTTTTAATCTCCAGCAAGTTCTAACAGATCTCCCAGCTCCTGCGGCCGAACGCAGCCATCTCCATACAGCTGCGTGGAGGCGATGCCCTGTGCCACTTGTGTCACCTTTCGGTGGGGCTGTGGGCATCTCGGTGACGTTCCTCTCGCCCCACAAAGCCCTTGCTCACCACCATCACACAGCGGCAGCTTTCCTTTACTCGGCTCTGGCCCAGATTGACAGACCGTGGCTTAACAGAAAGAGAGGTGTTTTTTTAATGGTGGCACGTTTAAAAAAATACTAGTTTCCTCCTGCTGTTTGGGTTCGGAAGACAGAGGTCTCCTGGCATATGTCTTCCTTCAGAAATCTCACCGAAATAAGTCCTTGATGTTGCATCTAATGTGCACACTGTACTGCCGTACTCTATCTCCTTTGAAGAAACCCATATAAACCCAATATCTAATTCCTCCCAACTTCACCCAATGTTTTTTTCTTTAAATAACCAGATATTCTTCTTTCTTGTTGGTGTTAGAGTAGYGATTTTATCTCCCAGTGGCATCGTCACCTCGTGATGCTAAAATCTGTAGGAACAGGAGGCGTGGAGAGCTCAGAGTCAGCTTGAATGGCAGTGATGGAAAAAACCATGTTATCCAGGTTTTACACACTGGGAACTAAAGCACAGAAAGAGAAAGCGGGGCATGAGATCCCCAGAAAAGTCTCCAGCAGAGAGAAGAGTTAACCCTGAGTCTCTAAAGGCGTAGTCCAGCAYGTAGCCCATAATAAATTTCCTTTYCAGTGYRTGTATTTGCAATTATTTTGGAGTTSCCTCTTCAGGAGAGGAAAGGAGTAAGAAATTAATATTTAAAAAGCTGTGAACTGGTCCCTAATGTTACCTGTGGGGCACAGCAAGTGTTTCATACTGCACCTCTTTTCCACATAAGAGGGKKTTTTTTTCCCCAACAGAGTTGTAAAATTTCTCTGTGAGCCTTTCCCCTTTCCCCTGTAAAGCAAATGCACGTAGTGCTATGTAAAGCCTGGGCATGTTGGGGGTTTATTTCTCAGCTTCAGGTTGCACCGGACCCAAGGCAGAGCCTGTAACCTTAGACTGATTTTTCTCCTTGCGCTATTAAATCATTCAAATCTGTTCGCAGGCACTCTGCTCAAGCAGGGAGCGGGCAGGACGTGCTGTTGTAGACCTTGGTTGGTTACAGAGGTTTGTTTATGGGCAAGGTGGCAGGTTTTGTTTAATATTCCAGAGGTCTGGTAATTTACATCCATCGATTTACAAGGCACAATCTGTCAAGAGRCACCAGCATCACATTGAATTGCAAAATGATCGAAATTGTTCGTGACAACGAGCGTGTTAAGTTTATTTTTCTCAGGTTTGCTGGAATGAAACTTTCCTTCTCTTTGGAGTGAGATATCTTGGCTGTGCTTACAGCAAGCTAGAAGAAATCCCAAACAAAACTGTAACTGTTATCCGGCATCACGGGAAGATCACTTAAGGCGAATGAAATTCATCTGTTTAGGCTGCAAGATGATAAGGGCCAATGGAGCAAGGTGTTGGCCACTGCTTACCCAACCATTGGGTATTTTGTTGGCCAGGAGGGCTTACGTTCAACTTGGTGTACATGGGTTATGAAGGAGGAGAAGGGGAAGAAGAATTGGATGGCTTCTGATCTGCTGTTTCGCTTTGCCAGCGTTTCAGTTGGAGATATCTCCCTCTTTAAGCAGAGAGCTCAGTGTGTGCTCTGGTGGGTTGAATGTCCATGCAATGCAGGGTCACCCTTTGCCCAAAGAACTGGCCAACTCCAAAGCCTAGCTCCAAATTACAGGGTTTTTTTTATTAAAGGCCCCTTAATAATTTAGGCTCTGATTATTTTTTGCTGCTACAGCTCCTTCTGTAGGTTCGTGTTGCCAAGAATGATGGAGTAAAATTGTCTTGAGTGAGACTTAAAGAAATGGGATTTTCTTCTTGTCTGTGAAATGGTCCTTTCTGGATGTCCAAAGAAAGAGAAAGGAAAATTGATGGGCTCTGAAAGGTTTCCTTCGATCTCGAAGAGCAAAAGTGCACTTCAGYGTCCTCATCGTGCATGGGAGAAATTGGTATGCATCCCCCAAGCCAGCACCTGACCCTCCTCCCCGCCGCRGGGGCTCTGAAGTGCTCTGGCTTTAAATAAGGAGCAGATTGTCCCYGTCTCCCTCCCCCTCTTATCTCCACTGACAAACATAATTACAGCTTCACTTAAATTGCTGTAAATGAATTCTGGAGAGGAGAAAAATTGTGCGTGTATCTCTCCACTGCAGAAATTAGCTGACTTTTGCGTTTCGGATGATGGGTCCATCCATCTCCACCGCTTGCAGGGAGGCATCGCTGGTGCGAGCTGGCACGATCAAACCAGAGGCTGCAGCCCCACCATTGCTGAAGAGAGATGATTCTTGCAGCGAGTCCATCTCTGGGAGTGAAGCTGGTAGAAACTTCTCAAAATGTAGGATTTTTGACTAAAAACAGATGGTTTTTWCCCCCATAATAAAGGCGAGGCTTCCTGCTTTCTGCTGTGACCAAATAAGCACCCTTGGACCTGATCCTGAGCCAAAAGTCCTGCCACCCTCCAGGGAAACAAATGTCACTTGGAGGTCTCACAGCTGGAAGGTGGGTGGCAGCTGGACAAACAGCTCTTCCAAAGCACCTTCCGAGAGTCGTCTCAACACCGTTACGTGRAAGTTAGAGGCTGTGTAAATAAGCCCATCACCCCCTCGCTGATCATTTCATTTTCTTTGTGGGAGAGACCTCAGTGAGCAGAGAGAGGCTTGGAGAAGTGTCGGGGTGTGCCAGGGTGGGAGCATCCTCGTTATTCCCATTCACCCTGGGTGGATTGCCACTCTCATTTCCCTCTTTAGTTCTTTTTTACACTCCAGGCCAGTTAATTATTTTCAGCAGTATTTGCCAGGCTATGAATTTCTCAACCATGTTCCTTGGTTAAAAAAAAACTTCATAAATATTGCTGTGATTGCAGGAGTTGSTGAAGGAGGCTACTTCCAGGAGCCGTGTTTTACGTGGCTTCATCCGTGCACGCTTTTCTCTGTTGTAATTCACAGTACATTTAGATGCACAATTAGGCACTTTCCTGTGTGCAATCTTTTCCTTTTGCTTTGCCGCGCTCCTTTAATTGTACAGTTCTGTCTTGTATGTTTACCTCTGTTTCAATTTGTTTTGCACAGAATAGATTGGGGCTTTTTATCTCCTCATTTTGTTGTTTTTTTTCTTTTCAGACTAGATCTGAAGGTGTATTTAATTTTAGGAGCGAATCCAAAGCTCRGCATAGGTTCCTCTTTCAAAGCAGGTCTTTGGCTGTACAAACAGCAGCAAGTGACATTTACTTAATCATTCTCCATCAAAATGAAAGTTTTATTGTCAACAGTTCCTTGGTGATGAACAAATCCTTTCTGTGCAGAGTTGCATTGGTGTCTGGCTAAGTGTTTATCGTGTAACGAACGTTWGTGCAGGAAAGGAGAGGAGATGTTTCTTAAAGCCAGCAGATAGCRTGCCTCCGTTTTTCAGGTTGATCACAGAACAACTGTGAGCTGAAAATGTGAAGCAACCATGAAAAAAAGAAGAGTATTCCTGGGGAAGACGGGAAAGCTCTAGTCCTGTTGTGGCACCAGTTACAGCTCAAATACAGCACACAGCTGTGGTTACCTGTGTTCAASACAAATTCATTGAAACCAGAAGGGGTGCAGAGAGTTGCTTTTGTCAAGCACTGGAACAGGCTGCCCAGGGAAGTGGTGGAGTCACCATCCCTGGAGGTATTTAAAAGACGTGTAGACRTGGCGCTTCGGGACATGGTTTAGTGGTGGACTTGGCAGKGCTRGGTTTGCAGTTGGACTCGATGATCTTAAGGGTCTTTTCCAACCTAAATGGATTCTATGATTCTRTGAAGAGGGATGCCAGGGATGGAGAACTCCATAAGGCAAAGAATAATGTCGGCACATGACGAACCAAATATAAAACATCAGTGAATAAGTTTAGGCTGGAAATTAGATCCCAAACTTTAACTTCACTGTTAGAGAAGTGATGTTTTGAACGAGCCAGCAAGGGTAGAAATCTGAACAACTTTAATATGKCATACAAGTTTATACTCAAGGCCATGGGACACAGGGCTTGTAGGGACTGGCCTTGATGATCCAGGAGACCCCTTGCAATCCCATTATTTAATTCAAGTGGAAGTTGTCTAAGCGGGGCTGCCTGATTTCAAACATTGCTAATCACCCTATGCAGGAAGTCATTTCTAAAGTGCTGCTTGAACGAGGACTTGAACTCAGATATTTGGGATACGCTTCCTCTAATTAGGGCGGAATATATGATGACAGCGTGTTACTCTTGTTAGTGAAGCCACTTCTTTAACTCGAGTGGCAGCGATTTGTGTGGCAGGGGAGAAGGTTCAGGGTTCAGGCACTGTGATAAAATACAGTGGTTGAAGGCTGCAGAGTTATAGCTGTATTGACACCTCTCCAAGAGARACGATGCTCTTGTGGTTGGGATAAACTCAAGGTGGTTTTTTAAAGAGGTCTCAGCGGGAGGGAAACAGTTGTTCCATGACCGACTCATACCTGTTGCCTGCTTTTTAGTTGCTTTACTGCCTAAGAACTGTTTTATTAACAAGAATGAAGAAAGCCTCCCAGATGCCTCTGAAGGGATGGGGGCAGGCAAAGACTCACTTGAGGTTACATGAGGAAGTCTGTGGTGACCAAAAAGGACCATCTTTCCTGTCGGTGATGTGCTCTGGCTCCCGAGCAGCTCTTTTCTCACTCTGAGCAGAGCAAGATAAATGTTCATGGATTGTGCAGCCACAGAAATACTCATCACAGAGCAATATCTTCCCAAGCAAATGTGTTCTGGTGGTTGATTAAACCCCTCAGATTCACTTTGGAGTTTAATCAATTGCAGAAGCAGTTTGTTCCTTCATACACTCCCAAATTATAGAGGTTATTGCTCAGCCAAAGGTGGGAGAGAATTTAGGATGGAAGCAGACAAGGTGCTGTGGTTGCTAAAGCTGAACAGTATTCATCAAGTATGCCACAAATTTATACTATCTTCTCTCGCTAGCCATGTCTCCTGGCCAGGACAGCCATGCCAGTATGGAACACCTTCCTGCATCCGACCAGATCCTGCAAACCCTGAGTGAGCTGGCCAGGTCTTTTCAAGAGATGGCTGACCGCTGCCTGCTGGTTCTGCATTTGGAAGTCAGGTAAAAGCCCTGAATTCGGGTATTGCGGGTGAGCTCGGGAGGCTATAGGTTAAGATTGTGTCCAGAGTACGTATTATGGCACCTGAGACAGATATACTTGCCTGCTGTAGCATCAAAGGTCAGTCCAGAAATGCCAGATCCCATCACCACGGATGGCCAAATGTGGGATGGAGGCAGGATACAGAAAGTGGAATTTCCCAGGGAGGTCTGTGTCTTATGTGTCAGAGACTAGGAAAAATGGGTTTTCGGGGGCTTTGTCCTTAGAAAATTGCACAATGATGTTTTAATAGTCTAACAGGTGTCTACACATTTATTAGCCACTGCRCTTTGGAGCTTTTCTGACTACTTTTTCAAATAGTAACAGAAACTGGGAAACCAGCTGGACTTTTTTAAAGGGATGGATAATTTTATGTCGTCTCTGACTTCACATGCAAAGATCAAAGCCAGCAAATCCCTTTCTTCAGGCTGCCAGCTGTCCACTCTGGGGCTGGGAAGACATTTTTCCCTTGTGCATCGTATTGGCCAGGTGTATTTTCATTGCTTCCCTTTTCTCTGAAGCATCAAATAGAAGCGGATGTCAGAGACAGGCAGTGAGACTTGATGGACCATCAGTTTGTTGTGCCGTGACATATCCTGAGCCATATTGTGTCCTTGTGTACATTGGCGGAGCTCTGGTGAAGTCAGTATGTAGCTTTAAAAAAAAATACACATTAGTTATTGTCAGCAGCCCTTCAACCTGCTATCCATCATCTACTGGCCACTTGACTGCAGGCATCACAGATGAGCTGGGGTTTGAAGGATTCGAGGAAAAGATTATTAAGGTATGGAAATGGAGCAGCTTTCCAGCTGCGATGTGACGCAAGGTGATGGCCGAGCTAACCCGGACTCATGGTATGGGCACCAGCCTAAATGGGTTTCTGGCCTCAGTCCTCTGTGGCTTTCCATCACACTTGGGTTAAGCAGAATTAAGTGCAATGTAATTCAGGAAAAAATTTCGCTGTCATTTTAGAGCAGACCATTGCCCACCTCCTGCAGCGCTTCTAACAGAGTCCCAGTTTGGTGCTGTAAATACACCAAAGCATGTTACTCTCTGCAACAGGTGGAAAGGATTGAGAAAAAGAGATGCTAACAACCAGGAAAATCCCCAGTGGGGTGGGAGCTTCCCCATATTCATCACTCTTCATTTGCAACCACSTGCGGTAACAGAGAAAAATCCCAGTCCCTCCGATGACTGTTATTAGCAGGTTTCTCTGAGATTCCTMCGCCAGCTCCCCGGATCCGTGCCATTGCCAAGGTGCATAGTACAATGTGTGTTCATTCACAGAAACCCTGTGCTTTAAACAGGCACTCAGAGCACGTTTGTGAAGAGCTTGGGAATTTATCCGGCCTCTTGCTGTTGCAGGTGCAGTCTAAGAAAACACCAGCAAGCAGCAAAGCGGATTTGAGAAGACGCAATTATCCCCTTGTATTTCTCCTCCCGTAGGGCCCCCCCGGTTCGTTCACAGCTCTGCCAGCTGCAGGTTGGCACCAGTCCAGCGTTGGCTTCTCCTGCTCCAGTACCCAGTGGACATGACCTGAGGACAGTGGTCACTGAGATCCTTGGATTTATAGCTGCTTCCTTAAAGGAAATCTCTTGGTGCAGTCAGATCATTAACTATTTCTTTTGTTACAAATAACCATGGATATTTATATTACTTAATGTCTGTTACAGWATTTTCCTATAAAAAGCCCTTTACAGAATTATACAGGAGCAGGCACTAAAGAGTACAAACAGATGTTTTTACTCTTGGAATTGCCCTAAATTGAACTTGCTTGTGATGGCCGCCTCAAGGATGTTTTCCAGGAGGACAGGGGACATGAAAGCCAGGACGTGTCCATCACAGCTTCTCCCACCCCAATATAACTCCCCGCTGTTTGGGCCAGTCTGGTGTGAACTTTCTGTCTCAGTGTGCTGAATTCTGARTTATGCTTCGAATGCAAGGGGTATTTCACCAAGCTGTGATTTGGCCATGTTTCCCTGACAGATGAAATTCAGAAGAACCCAACCAACCTTCTGTCCCCRTTGAGGGATGTGGGTGAAACCCAAGAATTACAAAAGTAGAAGGAGTTTTGCTATCGACTTYGCTCGACATAGCACCTTCCTCTATAGGTTCAAGAGAAATTACTTAATTACAGTTTTTTGCAGAACCCTAATAGGTGATTTGAATGCACAGAATTTCTCCTTCRATGGAGGGATGATGGTTGGGCACGTTGCCTACAGCCCTACCAGRCAGGTGAACAGAAAAGAAAAAAGTTGCAGTAGTGTTAAATGCTTGGGAATAGGCACAACCTTGGCCTGCTAATTGTCATTTCATGTCCCCTGGCTCGCTCCTTCTGCCAGTTATAACTGTTATTAGGTCTTTATGGTACATAGGAGTTCTTATTTGAGCATCAGTATGGAAATGCTGCTGAACCGGCATGCGTGAAGTTGGAGAACCTGGTGAAAAGGTTTTACTGGGATGATGTAGGTCAGATCTGTTAGCGAAGGGTCCTTTGTATTCACCCCTCAAGATGGGACAATGACATGTCAAGAGCAGGATGTGTTTAATGCAGATATAACCACTCATTTCTTAAAATTATTGTTAATTTTTACTTGCTTGAACATTGGAAGGAAAATAAGAAGGCAACACTTCGCATACCCACCGATATTTTAWCGTCGGGGTTGTTGTATTGTAACATTTCTCTCTTCTGTCTCACAGAGTTCATTGCTTCCACTACCTGATCCCGCTGGCTAAACAAGGGAACTACGCCATCGTCGCCAACGTGGAGAGTATGGACTATGACCCTCTCGTTGTCCGGCTCAACAAGGACATCAGTGCTATTGAGGAAGCCATGAGCGCCAGCCTCCAGCAGCACAAGTTCCAGTACATCTTCGAAGGTCAGGCATTTACCATAAGAGCTTGGTTCTTACAAATTGATTTTTCATTCCCATCCCAAAGCTCAAGGGTATTCCTTTTGGAGGTAGGGCAGRCTGTGGTACTGTTGCCACCTAGAGGAGATTGATAAATGAGACCCATGCAAACACAGGGCACTCAAAAACCCTGTTGCCCCCATGCCATTTCTGAGCTGAATAGGAGAAACGGGCCCATGCTGAGTAGGAAAGCAGYAAGTTGATGTACGTGCAGGACAGTTCTTCCTCGGGAAGCCGTAGGGCATGTGTATATATTACAAGCATAGCTCTGTTATGGCGCAGTTCCTATCCGAAGTGTAGCCATTCCATTTCTAAAATTAAATTTAGAGAACATTAGCTCTTCTGATGTCTCATCTGTTGTGATTACTTTGGAGAATATAAATCATGTCTTGGTTCATCTCCCCTGTATTTATTTGTGGCGCTGACACACAGTTCTCTCGCCTGCGCGCCAGGATACGTGTCCTTTTATGTGGCGGTTGTTCAAAGTCAGGAGAAAGTGGGTTGTGGAGACGTACCCATTGCCCAATATAATATGTCAGCAGGGATGAAGGCTTTGCAAGCCTGGCTAGCCTTATTTTGGCCACTGCTTACTGGTCCTAGAGAAGGCTTTCAGTATCTTTGTACTCCCCCCCTGTACCCATGTAGCTACTGAAGGAGCATTTTTTAATCAGATGTTTCCTGAGCTGTGTGAATCTGTGGCAAACTGAGTGATCACCAGCACATTGTAGAGCTGCTCTTACAGCTCAGGTCTACTGTGTCTGTTTGAGGAGACAGTGAAATGACTCCAGACAGAGCCATGGGGACTGTTCGCATCTCGCTAAGCCATAAGGTTGAAATTCATACACATGGTCTTCATGAAATGTAGGCTCCTTAAGCTCAGTTTTGGGATTTACATATACCCTGTGCTGGTTGCCTGGACATGAACATATTTTCTTAATTGAGACTTTTCATCAATGTCTAGTCTTGTACAGACCTGTGTACTGAGTGAAATAGGCTAGTTTTTTTTTATTTGGAATGCAACATGAATGGATGCATCATTTTGGATGTGGCTGTGACTTTCAGCAGCTGGCTATGTCCTTCAGCAGCAGAGGAAAGATGGAGACATCATTCAGACACACGAAACTGTTCAGGACTGATCAGAGAGAGGTTGCGCATCAAGTGCATTGAAATGCAGATCATTTCTGCTCTTGTGGACTGTGAGTTTACCAGGGAAAAATACCACTCTTGATAACAGATTAAAATACTATCATTTTGTAGGAGCAGTAGCGGTCCATTGCTCTGCACAGACAGAGAGAGGGACTGAAAGGCACGTTATGCAAAGCCTGATTATAAATCTGGAAGTGCCCTGGAAATATCAATGGCTATGATAATGCAACTTTGAGTTTTTGTAGTGTTTGGGGGCGTTTTTGTATTTTTACTGAAGAAGGAAACCTTGAGGAAAGTCCTCCTAAAATGCACAGGGAAGATATTGAGGGCTGTCTCCATGTACAGTCCAGTGTATCTCCTGTTCCAGTTCACATGTACCACTTAACAGTGCTGATTCATGGGTTTTATGATGAATTATTGTCACTAAATGTCTTCCTCCTGTGATTTTATTGTTTGTTTTCCCCCTCACCCTTGCAGGTTTGGGCCACCTTATCTCCTGCATTCTTATCAAYGGCGCCCACTACTTCAAGCGCATCAGTGAATCTGGCATCAAGAAAATGTGTAGGAACATCTTCATCCTCCAGCAAAACCTGACAAACATCACCATGTCACGTGAGGCTGACCTGGACTTTGCAAGGTGAGCAGAGAGCCCCATGTTGTGTTTGTTASTGTTTTGATGTCCACACGTACAGAGGTAGCTCCTTCCAAAAGTTTCAYCACTCATGCGTGCAACTGGATGGATATCAAGTTAAACCCATAGAAGTGTTAATCGTAATATTCACTTTCCCTATTGCTGAGCAACATTCAGAGCAAGATGGATCACTTGAGCTCAGCAGGAGCTCAAAGTGGACGTCCCACCAAAGCATCTGCGCTTGGGGCTTCCTGTTGGTGTGGTTCTCCTAAGACCAAAACCCGGGCAAGGAAAAGCTTCTAGGTATAGGTCTTGGGTGGAACTTAACCTGGATGAATCTGGGGCCTGGATTCATGCCCAGATAAGTAATACTTTAGTTTGTTGAAGGCTTAAACTTTTATCAGCTCACAGGAACAGTGTGAACCTCAGGAACACCAGATGCTGTCTCCCTTCAAGTTCTGTTGCTCTTAAAATAGTAGTAATAGCAAAAAAAAAAAAAAAAAAAAGGACATGATAGATCCCCTGCATGTTTCTCRCCAATCTTGCTGCTTTRTTCACTAAAGGGGGATCATTTGAGGAATAAGCAAACACTAAATGGTGCGTGCTTTGCACATGGACCTAGGGTACTGACTACCAGTAGCTGTATTGGCTGATCCTCTGTGGCAGCAGCTGGTTGAGCAACAGGCAGCTGAGCCCAAGAAATAGCCAAAGGAAGAGTCTGGAACTTGCAAATTAAGGCGTGTAGATCAAACAACAGAGTTTTGCGTGACATTCGGATATGACTCACCACAAACAGTGGAAATAGTTGGTGTCGTCATTTGGCCATCGCACTCAGAGACTGAATTACAGGAGAAGCATGACTCCCTCAGATGAGGGAGAGTAGGTATGACTGTCTCATTTACTTGGGCTCTCATATGGGGAATGATCTCATTATTGAATTAGTTTCTTCATAATAACGTTGACATGGAGAAGTTATGAATGCTGAGGCCTGGAGGAGGGGAAGAGAGAAAGATCCATTACCAACTCTCCAAGGAACAGAGTTCCCAAATTCGATTTTTCCTTTTTTAAATTATTCTTTTTCCACTTACCTGTTGAAATGTTAAATAAATTAGCCCAGTTTTTTGGCAGGCAGAACGGAGCTTGAGCATGTGCTGACAGCAACTGGCACCCAAATAATAAAATGCTGACCAAGCGCTGCTGGAGGCTGGCACGGCGTGGCCGGCCGTTTTCGGGAGAGGTCTTTGCAGTAAGGGTTGAATAGCCATGGAGCTCTGACTCATAGTGCTGCATAATTTCACGTGGAGTTTAAAGGGAAGGGCGAGGAGGGAACGTGTTCACCCCTCCCGGTCTTGCCTGATGGGTGATACGCCAGACCAGCCGTTTTCACAACATCAAACATATACCGGCCACCTTCACAGATGAGTTACATGACGAATAGATTTTCTCCTGCGCTATCGGAGCTGCTGGGTACCATCATCGGCAGCTGTGGAGCTCAGAGGAGATACTTGAGCTTTCTGCACAGCAGCATCAGCTGCTTTGTGGTACCTGCGATACAGATTTCTTCCCATAATAGAAATTCAACAACATTTCTTTTTAGCTTTCATGACTGCATCGCTTCCCTCTTTCTTTTGGGGCAGATTTCTGTGATCTAGAGAGTATGTTTTATTCTTTTCTTCTTCAGATGACTCCTGAATGCTTATTATTCAGATTCTCCTTTTACATAAACAAGGCRTCTCGTGCATCCAAACCCTGCCCTGCTCACCTGAATTTACAATTACCGGAGCAAGTTCTCATGTTACCCCAGGGACTCAGCTACCAAGGTCTATCCGAACTATAAAATAAACATAACAGTTCACCCCCAGAAAGCATAAAATAATATCAACGTAGGATAAAAGTGATTTGTACTTCTGTGATACAGCTCATATAGGAATCTGTAAATGCTTTGCGCAGTAGCTAACTATCAGTTTTGCCTTTTTAAAGATGAGAAACGGAGAGCAAGTGGTTATTTCATGTACGGGAGCAGTGGCAGAGCTGATGGAGAAATACTCACTCAGCTGCTCTTTCCTTCCACCCTGCACCTCCTGGTAACTGGGGTAAATTCCCTCCCTGCTTCACTTCTCCAGGGAACTGGGTGGTCATTACTGAATGGGGGAGAAGATTTCTGAAGTGGGTCTAACCCAGCTTGRGACTCACTGCCCCATCTCTGGTCTTTGCATTTGCCCTTGTGCGAAGTAATTCAACATTTACTCTGATTTCTTTAAGGAACTTGATTAGAAGTCATGGGCTCCTTTGATCGAGGAAAGACATAATAGKTTTTTTAGGGTTTTTTTCACACACAGAGAAAAACAGATTTTCTCAGGCGGTTATGGAGGTCTTTGCCCTCCAGGTTGGATCGGAGCCTCATCTGAAGCTGACTGGCTTATGCTTCCCCTGGACGGGCAGGTCGCTGCCCCTGTTGCTCCCTTGCCCTCTTGATATTTCTTTGTCCATMAGAGTGTGACACTCGGGGTTCAAAAAGCAATTAGCCGCCACTAACGATCAATAAATCACTCTTCATACGATCACTCTTCATCCGTTAAGTTTTAATTCTGGAACAGGTCCTGTGCGGTCCTTTTCTGAAAGTGAATGCATTTAAAGTCCGATGTGCTCAAGTTTATAGGAAAGAGCGGACCATGTGAGAAAGGGCCAAAAGACTTTCAAGATTTTCCTGGGTGTCGTGCTTTTGATTTTGGGTTTGGTTTGGGTTTTATTCTTCACCTTTTATATAGTCTTCAAGGCTTTCTATGGGTCCCAGAGAGCACTGGGCATCCCCGTTCTTCTCTTAGTTGGTGCCTTAGGCAGTAGAAACCGCAGCCAGAGAATCCCGAGGGGTAAGATCTCTTTTCCTCTGAAGCCAAAATCACRTAGAGGATTCACAGCAAAATCTTAACCCATGTAACACTCGCTGGTTCTGGTGAGACTCTTGCTGTTTAAACCACATTTTTCAAAAGATCTGTAACCTGCAGGTGACAACAGCGGGATTTGCTGCTTTGGGAGTAGTACCATGGCAGGGGGAAGATTTGTTTCAAATGAGTTTTGCTTTGAGATTCTCAGTTCAAGGTAGAGCGGGGCAGGGAAGCTCTCCGCAGAGCATCACGAAGCGGAGCCAGAGCACGTTTCCATTGAAAAAAATAAATTGCCAAGTTCTGCGAGCTCTAGCAAGGAGTTTCTCCACTGACAGGAGGAAGGGTAAAATAGGCTGGTTCTGACTGCTGAGGTGTGGCAAAAAGTTTTGTAGCATTTGCTAAATTTCCTGCAAATATTAATAGGTTTTTCCCTTATATGTGTGTTCAGTAACTAGGCCAGCAGAAATGCAGTCAGTCATTAGGGCATCCACTACTATATTAAAGAAAAAGCAGTATTTTCTTCMCGTGTATAATACTTAGGCATATACTGCAAAGTTTGGGACTGAGCGTGAGTTCCAAATACCTCCAAATTCTGGAAGTTTCAGACCCACRATTAGATTTATGGTATTAGAGGGATAAAATTCAGCTTCAAATTTGGATTCCAGTTCAGGTCTTTTCTCTTGTGCCTTCTTTCCTACTCCCCCTCTATCCCCACCAAAAATTAGACTTGCATGTTTATGCAGAAATTTCGTCAGAGGTAGTCAAAAAAGGCTAGGTTTCTGCTTCAGACTTATCCTTAAATAAAATATCATTCAACTCTTAGATGTTCATTTTTCATTTAAAAAAAAAAACTTTCTCAGACATACAGCAGTGATAAAATTGCCCTATTCTTGAAAGTTAATTGAGGTGGTTGCAAGGGGAAGGGAGAGACCAGCRATGAAATGTGAACATTTCATACAACACAGTGTCATTTTGATCTCTGAGATAAAGGTTTTTGAGTGGTGCTGCTCATCGTTACTGGGTCTGAAAGTGTCCTTCATCCATTAAATGGTTTGCAGCATAGAAAACCAGAAGTGTCTGCACACCTAAGGGTTAGATCGGAGGTTTCCCTACTGCTGCCATTCCAGTTAGCGGTTGCGATGGCCATCCATCCTGCAGGGACCAGGAATCTCTTTTCCTGCTGCTAAAGATGTTACCAGGGCCCTTAGCTCTGACCRCGTCTTTCTAGTAGATGTGGCACCTCCGTTGTCACTGCCAGCAGATCCCAGCCACTCCAGAGAAGTCCCCAGTGAGAAGGCACGGGGAGAAGCCATCAGCATGCCAGACAGTTGTTCGCGGGTTGGCCATGAATAAGCCCTTGAAATGTAGTTCAGACGCCTGTGATCAAATCTATCGGTATACAAGAGCTGCTTGAATTTTCATGGTTCACGAAAGAGAATGACCTTTGCTTCCGCTCSCCGGCAAAATACAGCTGCAGCTGCTGGTCTGTCCTTGTTCCTCTGCGTCTGTGCTCTCCCGATGACACCCGTGATGCTACGATGTACATGGACTTGCTTGTATTCTTMCATTCTCGGGGCAAACACTTTTCTTCCACCCATACAGCCACCTGCGGASAGTCAGGAGAGAACGGCACCAATCCTCATACTGGTTTCAAAGTAAGTGAGAGCTGCCAAGGAAGCAGTTACAGTTAACACCAGTTACCCTAAATGGGTCCTGGAAATACACACTTTACCCAAAACCCATCTTCATTTAGGTGGGGAGGATAAGAGAGTATAGATGAAGGAGGATGCAGCTGGAGCTTGAGCTTTCTTTCAAACCAGTGTCAAACWGCTGCATCATCGGTTGGGTTGGGTACCAAGGTGAAGGTGCCGAGATGCCTGCACGGGGCCACACGGTGTGATGGGAAGAGACTAGCATGGGTTTGGGAAGCAGCAGGTCTGCCTCTGCTCTGGCACCTAATAAGCACTCTATTTTTGCCAAGTTTGAGTGAATCACAGCAGCAGAGCGGATATAGACCCTCCGGGTTTAGGAGTAGCTCAGTTGGTGACAAGAGGCAGAGATRCCCTCGTGCTACAATTTTCCAGTGCAGACAGGCCCGTTGCTTTCCGCACAAACATTCATGGAGGTGACAGGGTTGTCCCRTCTGGCTCCAATTATTGCATGGGGACAATCGGAAAACGCCACCGGGAATAATTTCCGAACTGCAGCAGCGGGATTTCAGAGGGTGCTTTATTTCAGAGCACGGTTCTGGTTCAGATGCTCGGCATTCRGGGCTCCTCTCCAGCTATGATTGGCAGGCAGGGGATTTTTTTTGTTTGTTTGATTATACAGGGGCAGGAGAGATTTGTGCCTCTTGCCTAATGCGCAAGGCTGTCCCAGRCAGGAGGAATAAGCAGTAACTTGCTGCCATCTACTGGGTGCTGCCGAGGGAAGGGGAAGCCAGTGTGCATTAGAGATTCCTCAGACATCCCAGTGCTCTGAARGAAGTCCTTTTCATTGCCAAATGTTATTTCTCTCTCTGATTTCATTCTTGATAGATACAGAAACAGCAGGCTGTGTTTGCTGCCTGGGTGCCCAGGTTGCCTGAGGATGTAGCTGGTYGAGGGAAGCCTCCTTCGAGAGACATTCTTGATGCTTGACTTGTGTGTGTTGAACCCCAGGTCCAAYGGATCGGGACCTGGATCCCCTTTGTTCAGTGGCAGACTGCTGTTCTGCTCTCAGGTGCCTCTGCAGTGCTCCTGTGATGCTCCTCTGCTGCCTGTCTTCATTTGTGCTTCAGAACTGGATAAGAAGGGTATCTCAGATAGAATCATAGAATCATAGAATCATTAAGGTTGGAAAAGACCTTTAAGATCATCGAGTCCAACCATCAACCCAGCACCCATGCCCACTAAACCATGTCCTGAAGYRCCACATCYACACDTTTTTTGAACGCCTCCAGGGATGGTGACTCCACCACTTCCCTGGGCAGCCTGTTCCAATGCTTGACAACCCTTTTGGTGAAGAAATTTTTCCTAATATCCAATCTAAACCTCCCCTGGCACAACTTGAGGCCATTTCCTCTCRTCCTATCGCTTGTTACTTGRGAGAAGAGACCAACACCCRCCTCTCTACAGCCTCCTTTCAGGTAGTTGTAGAGAGCGATAAGGTCTCCCCTCAGCCTCCTCTTCTCCAGGCTAAACAMCCCCAGCTCCCTCAGCCGCTCCYCATCAGACCTGTGCTCCAGACCCTTCACCAGCCTCGTCGCCCTTCTCTGGACACGCTCCAGCACCTCAATGTCCTTCTTGTAGTGAGGGGCCCAAAACTGAACACAGTATTCGAGGTGCGGCCTCACCAGTGCCGAGTACAGGGGCACGATCACCTCCCTACTCCTGCTGGCCACACTATTCCTGATGTTCTCCCTTGGGGCTACGCTCAAGCCAGGAGAAAATTTGGGGCATTTAAGATCATTCAGTTTGAGTAAAACCCACATTAGTTGGATAGACAACTTGGTACCAGGCACTGTAACTCATTTATCCTCCACAGCACTTAGGATATTCAAAAGCAAATGGAGCAGACCACTAGAAGGGATACTGCGGGTAGTATCTTGCTACTGTAGGTAGACCTGAGCTTGAGCCGGGGTCTGAGTATGCTGCAGATCTGTTCTTTCTTCCCTCTCTATTGCTGGAGCAATTGGAAGCACAATAGTCCTGCTACTTCAAAGTTTCCTTGCCTGAAGGCCACGTCTTTCTGCCCCTGTGTTAGGAGCAGCCTGCCTGCGGAGGCTGATGTTCCCAGAAAGCTGCYGGGGAGATGCCGTGATGCATTCAGTATCGTGGGGCTCAGCTGCAGAGAAAAGGGGGCAAACTGCAACAAGTCATGGCCACGGCCCGGTTTCCATGAAATATTAATCACTGAATCGCTGAGAGRGTTGGGGTTGTTCAGCCTGGAGAAGAGAAGGCTTCAGGGAGACCTTATTGCAGCCTTCCAGTACTTAACGGGGGCTTATGAGAAAGACAGGACAAACTTTTTAGCAGGGCCTGTTGTGACAGGACAAGGGGGAATGGTTTCAAACTAGAAGAGGGTAGATTCAAACAAGATATAAGGAAGAAATTCTTCACTATGAGGGTRGTGAAACCCTGGCACAGGTTGCCCAGAGAGGTGGTAGATGCCCCATCCCTGGGAACGTTCAAGGTCAGGTTGGACGGGGCTCTGAGCAACCTGATCTAGGTGAAGATGTCCCTGCCCAYRGCAGGGGGGTTGGACTAGATGGCCTTTAAAGGTCCTTTCCAGTCCAAACTATTCTATGATCTTGATTCTATGAATAACAGGATAATACGTGGACCCAGACATGAGGGGCACGGGCACAAGAGAAAGAGTAAAATAGCTGAGATCTAGCTGTGGTCCTCCTGGACCACAGCTGTTGACTCCTGGGTCCCTGTTGACCTCACTCATTACCTCTYGCGCAGGTCAGGTGTGAGGATTTTTGGTTCCTGGGTGCAATGGAGCCACTTCCATCATGAAATAGCTGTGACAGTCTCCCAGATGTTCGGTCGCTATTGATGGGTGTCAAGATTGAGGGTGAATTTCAACACCTGTGAAATGTTTTTTTCTCTGCATGGCAGGGACAGCAGATGGCTGTCAMATATATATCCTATAATGCCTTGTCAGGGCTAGACAACCCTGCAGATTGAACCCCTTCTTTTTGCAGTCAGCTACCAATAGTTTTTTTTGGTATCGTGATGTAGACAAGCTGGTCACTGAGCCATCCCCTCTTGTCTCTGTGTTGGAGGGAAAAACTCTTCCTTGTTCATAAAAACTGCAAATGTGTTAGTCTGGAGGAGTTCCTCTACCTCTCCTTTATAGTCCAAGGTTCTCAGTGCTGTGGAAGGTAAAAGTCACCAATGCTTTGCGGTATGGACCCTTCCCTATAGAGGAGCCAGGAGCAGAACAGGCTCTGGAAGAAAAGTTTCTCTTTGCTGACAGCGTGGGAAAGATGTGTTATCTCCATCATGATGCTGGACTCATGTTGTGTATCTGTGGAGCATGCCCTCATTTTGGTTTTGCTGCTTTTAATTAACAAAGCTGCTTTAGTTTTCAATTAAGGACTTGGTTACAACAAAATCCGTATTTTCTTCTTTCTTTTCTCTCTTGTTTTCTCCCCCCTGTAGTTTCCACTGAGCTTTGATCTCAGTGCAGGTTTAATTAGCTGTAATTAGTGGTTTCACTGCATTAACCAAAAATCCCAACCACAGAGGATTAAAAAACACCCCTCAGCTTGATGCCCGCCCCCCCTTCCTCCTTTTGCTTCCCCCGTGTGCTTTGGGGGGTCAGAGACTGTGTCCACGTACGGTCCTTCACCAGATGGGTGCTGCTGGCTGATGCCCCGTGCATCCCAAACAGCTGCCCTGTTACGGACTCATTAAAACTACGCTGGAACAAATCACCCATCCATGTAGTTTAATTTCCAGCTAAATCTGCAGCTGCTCTGAGTTTTAGTAGGACACCAGTTTATGCCTTCACAACATTTCATAGAGCGCTTCTTGGGGTATCTGACTGCTCGCCACRTTACAGTGTATTTATAGCAAAGTGCCTGCTCTAGACTTCCCAAACTTTCAGCTTCTGCAGTCCTGCATGAGCTTCTGGAAGTCATGGCATGGCCATGTCCTTTTCAGGAGCTGCCCAGCTCCTCAGCACAGAAACGAGAGGGGTTTTTGGAAGACGTGACTCTGATGTGGGGAAACCCAAATGACTGGTCTGCTCTCCTCCACGGAGGTGCACAGAGAAATATCACATAGTTGGCTGCACAGTTCATCTGGTTGGTCACAACAGAGGAGGAAGAAACCAAAGAGCTTGTTGAGCTGGTGAAGTTAGAGCAGTGCTGAGAATCAGGTCTCCTGACAAGATATCCACTCGACACTTGTTAGAGATCAGCATATGCCACACCGAGCCCCACCAACAAATCCTATTGGAAAAGGTCTCGGTTCCTCTGACCGGCTCAGAAGCTTTATGGATGTTCATGGAGATAACACTGGGAAATGCAGTATTCCCAGATAGCTCATCTTGATGCCCAAGAGAGATCTCAGATGGGTCCCAGTCCACCATGGGTCAAGTGTTTCTACTTACCACGTTTGTGCCAAAATTGACTGTTTTCAGTCTCACGCATGCACCCTATCTCCTTGCAGTCCTGGGAACCAAAAGACTCTCCTTATCCCTTCCTCAGTTCTCCAGGTTAAGAGGTTGATGAAATTCAGATCTAMGCTTTACATCCATGAGTGTTTTAGAGAGGCATTTGGCCAGTCTTTGAATCACTGGCCCGTGGTGCTAAGCAGGAAAGGCAACAGCCCTGTCTTGAAGCCTGAAAATGGTTCTCAGGTCATCTTGCCAGAGCGAGGAGGACCCATGCTCTGAATCCCATGTTCCCCCAGGACTCAGAAGCCATCTCTTGCTGTTCCAGGTTTGTCATTTTGGGAAGGGAAGCCTGCCCAAGGCCAGGAATTGCACTCTCCTTGCTAAGCCATGACCATCCCCTCCAGGTATTTCTTCTTTGCCACAAAAACAAACTTCTTTGTGGAGCCTGATGTGTCCTGGCACGTTTGGAGATGTGATCTTTATGCTGTCTCCAGCTGATGTCTCTCTCCTGAAGTCTGAAGGCTTAAAATTCCTTTTAATTCACTGRCAGTGACCACAGGTGGTAAATTTATTCCCAGGATAATCTGTATTAGGGCTGTGCTCCGGCCAGTCTTCTGTCACCTGGGTCCTTCCAGGCCTATCCCCTTCTGCAGGGTCAGTACACCCAAAGGAGATCACTTAAATCAGTGCTGGAAGGACTTTCTTTCTCCCATCTTTGGGCATCCTGCTGGACATGGATGTGAGTAGATCCAAACGCTGTTGTTTTGTGCAGCTCTGAAATACTCCCTAGAACAGCACTTGGTGCTTTATCTGCCTCATCTGGAAAACTATCCCCAAAATATTTTGTATTTTATTTGGTATGTCGAATGTGTAGTCAGTACACAACAAAAGATCAGCAGGTCTTTACAGCGCACCGTCGTAAAGGAGGGAAGCAGCATCCAGCTCTGAAGGCTGGGTGAGAATTTGTGATTGCGCCTGCAGATACCCCGCAACGCCGACACCTCAGCAAATACCACCTTCCTCTTCTGGTTCCCTGCGCRGCAGGCCCTGATGCGACGCGGTAATTAGAGCGGGGAAACGATCCAGCTTGGGGGGGAAGGGCTATGTTTTGGGTTTTGCATCAGCTTTTTCTCTTTTTTGGCAGGATCAGCTCCCCGGTCTGGTTCACAGAGGGCCTTGCAAACAGCTGTGCTGGCACAACTGAAGGAGAGGGAACAAACAAGGAAGTGAGCTGTAAGGCTCTGAAATGATAATGTTCCTGAAAATGGAACTTTATCTTAAATTAGGATAAGACGTCAGGGGTGAAGAAGGGAATTGCTCAAGGTAGGAGCAGAGGGGAGGCAGTGAACATGTCCTTGTGCAGAAGTCGCTGCTCTTCCTGCACCATCTTTGGGCCGTTTGGCCTCATTCCAGCTTAAGGACGGACAACTTTTGTTCTCAGGTTTGCTGAGCAGCAGATTTCTTCTTCATTGCCTGTGTCTGGGAAATGCCTTGCCTGCTGCTGATTCTTCRCATTAGGAAAAAACCTCCAAAATGCCCTAATGGTGATATACCAGATGTTTGGAAGCAAAGAGCCTGACTCTTGGGGGATGACATTTCTCGTGTTTGTCCTTAAGTAATTTTCGCATAATGAGAGCACTTGAGCACATGAAGATGGAAAGAAAGTGGCTGAACCACCAGGTAATGACAGCACTCCCCTTCCTTTGGTGACTGCGTGGATTATAAATTCCTCAAGGCGGGGATTTTGCTGGCTTTGTAATTAAAACACACCAGGCATTTTGCGGATGCATGGGCTGTGGCAGCCCAAAGAACACACACTCAAGTCCAACAAAGTATTTAAGCCTGAGTTTAACTTTCAGAGATATGYGTTGACCCACTGAACCGATGAATACTTGCTCTATAACTCGAGGTCCGCCACAGTCACGTCTCCATCAGARCTGGTTGCCCTCGGTTCCCTTTACAGCAAGTAGAGAGAAGCGAGCATGATTAGAGTGCGATTCTCTGAATTGGTTTAAATTTTCTTTGAAATGAGATGAAGGGCCTCCTAGGAGTGCCTGTTGCTTTCTCACGAGGATCGGGGAGCAGAGGTGACCTGCTCAGGTGGAATTATCCACGGCAGACGTCTATCTCTAGGCAAGATGAGGCCCTCCTCGGCTGTCTGGGGTCAGGAGGTGACTTTGCAGGTGGGCAGATCAATACGTAARCGCCCTCGGTAGGTTTTTACACCCGGTAGCAGCCCCGTATTAACTGGATTAGGGGGCTGAATTCATTTGGCAGTTCCTATGTCCCTAATGTCCAAACACTCTGCGGTGCGTGAAATCACGTAGCATCCASTCTTCCCCAGTATCGCTCCATACGGCGGAGGCAGCATCTTGAAATACCAGTCGGTACTGGAAGGCGCCGGTCCTGCCCAGGCTTTCCACTGTTGACTGAATGGTTTTATTTTGATCAGCTATTTCAGTTTTTCCCGGAGGCGCTTTTAATCTTCGCACTGTAACCTTTAAAGATACAGGTTTTAGTGGCCTCTGTAATGATTTTCATTGCCTGGATGTGGATGTCTGGGTTGCTCTGAGTAAAGAGATTAATTCAATTTTCCTAAACTGGAAATGGACTGAAAAACTGAGAGGCTTCATTGACTTTCTTTGCTTGGTTCTTGGTGTGTTAGTGAAACAATCAATGGAGGTGAACTTCTCAGCCAGCAGAAACCGGCGGTCACATTTCCAGAGACACAAGCTCAGGAAGATGTGAATAAACATTTCTAAGAAGTGKTTTTGGCTGTTAGACTTGGCCAGAGCACGTTCCTACTCTGCATTAAAAACATCAGGATATATTCTCCTAGAAATGAATTACAAACAAATTCCTCATTTATCCCTGAGGTGACAGTCTTTTGCTGATATGTGCTTTCTTGAGACTAATAAGTTTTGAATGTCGGTAGGAAAAAGAAAAATATCAAAGTAATTACTTTGTGTTCCCAAGCTCCTTATTTGTGTAGGTGCATGTGTGTTTATCTCTCTCTGTCATGCTGCATTGCTAATGGTAATTAAAGGGAAGGGATTTTTCTTGTTAGAAGTTTTTCTTCTTAGTTTCTGCCTTTAGTGACTTTGGCCTCCATGATGATACTTAGCCGCTGACCAGTTACTTGTAGAACTGCAGTTGCTTTAATATAAGGTCTAAGTTTAGGAAACTCTGGCTGTCCAGCTGGAATTGGGTCATTTTGTTTATCCAGGTCTGCAGTACGTAGGGTGGGTGTTGGTTTTCTTTGCAGACTGGCTTTTGAAAACACGTCCTGAGGGTGTGAGTCCTGGTATTCACTGTCATCTTGATGGTGGTTCTTGCAAATCACAGAGTACTCATCAACATTTGCTTTATTAAGACTACACAGAATTTGATATGTGGGTGATCACAGCAAAAATGYGGAGAAAAAACAAGTTGTACGTTGTCAGCAATGGTGTGGTGTGGGCTCAATGGGTGGGCCAAGGAGTTCTGCCTCGTTCCCAGCTTTGGGTGTCCATCCCACCCAGGGGAGCTTCAGTCTCTCCTTGCACTTTGTTTTTTTCATGAAACATGAAGTACGTGGGCTGGAAARAGGCCACAGGGCTTTCCCACCAGCTCCCCAGGCTACACAGTCTGCAGACCAGGTCTCAGTCTGGATCAGGAAGCCAAAACCGCAGCCCCACCACGGTGTCCAGAAACAGGTTCTGGACAGGCTTTCTTATACCGTAGAAGTATGAAGGTGAATGTGAAAGCTCATTTCCAGGTCCACGTAAAGCATAAAACACATGGCCTACACCACTGGCTTTAGCCATAAAGGGCCTAAGCAGGCTTTTGTGTGCAAAGAGAGCAGCTTTATTTGTTTGCTTGCTCATTGGAACAGGCTGCCCAGGGAAGTGGTGGAGTCACCATCCCTGGAGGTGTTCAAAAAACGTGTGGATGAGGTGCTTCAGGACATGGTTTAGTGGGCATGGGTACTGGGTTGACGGTTGGACTCGATGATCTTAGAGGTCTTTTCCAACCTTAATGATTCTATGGTTCTTTAAAAATGCCATAGGAACATTTTAGCAATCCTCTTCTTCCAGTCGAGTCCAAGGACCTTCTCCTCCTGCCTTCACTTGGTCCCCTGMACTTCCACAGCTTCAGGCTATGGAAATCAGATCAAGCATCACACAAGGTGTTGGGCTGCAACTGTGACTGCCCTGGACTGACTGGCAACGGTGATCTGAGCAGAGCCATTAAAGGTGGAGTGAAAATAAGCCTTTTACAGCATCTCTCCTGAAACAGGCGTTGTATTTATGGTATTGGGCACTGCTGGGCCCAGCTTAGGGGGTTGAAATATATAAAAGACCTCCATGGCACTGGTGGGAGACACAGTGGCTGGGGTGTGAAGGCAGGCAGGCCATGCAAGCATGGAAGATGAATGGTTGGTAATAACGATCTTACTAAAAGGTTACAACCTTGAAATGGATCCTAAATGTCATGGCAGTCCCCCRGTCTCCTAAGCGACCTGAGAGAGATCGAGAAAAGGGAAGACCATTCTGTGCTTCATGATTCCAACGGGCAAAAGTTGATTTCTCTCCCAGGCAGAGTAGTGCCGAAATGGAAAGCAATGTCCTCATCCACCCCCTGTCAAGCCTTCTCCGTTCCCGCAGCGCCGCAGCACATCTCACTGGTATCTCCTGCTGGAATCCGTTGCATCCTGGCTCTCATGTTGGTGGTGAATGGCTGTCTTTCAGTCGGCGCGGCTCTCCTGCAGAGCAAACGCGTGCTGGTTTCTAATTCAAAAAACAAACAGAATGGCCAAAAAAGGAGGGGTGGGCATGTAAAGCTTTGCCTGCAGCGCTCCCTCCAGGAATTTGGTGGACCAGCAAAGATCAAGAGAGTTGGTGGCAGAGATTTCTGTGGTAGAAAGAGCCCGGAGGAAGGATGGAGAGGGACCCTAGAACCTGTGTACCATGCAGAGCTTGAGGAGAGGAGTGTTCGAGGTTCTCTCTGTCCTCGTCGGAGGCCACGAGCATGTTTTTGTACCCGTGAATGTGCAATAACATCTCTARCTGGATTTCTTTATGTATTTGAATTGCACTTCAGTCTTTAATTATTTTTTGTCATCATTACTGTTTTGCAAGTCATCACTGTCCAGGGAGAAGTGAGGAAGAAGAGGGAACTCAGTTGGTTTTGCTTTTAGTTTGAGGGGGTTTTTTCCTCTACAGTAGCAAAGAGTGGCACCTACCAGCACAAGGAAGGAGCTTCAGTGGATCATCTACTCTCTTTGGAGCAAGGTCCTCCATGCTCACCTGTGAGCCATAAGAGCTGGCTGGTCTTATGGGGAAGCTTTGCCAAGGGGAGGTGGAAGGGATGGGAGGAGGATGGCCATTTAAACGCTGTTTAATTTRCCAACCAGATGGGGATGTAACAAGGAAAACTGCAGTTACGTCTTATAGTTCCTAAAGGGTCAAATAACATCACGGAGATAGTTCTGGTTTGAGATGTCTCTGTCGTCCAGCCTTGGACTGCCTTGATTGACACTGTTCAAACAAGGTCAAAATTTAGCCTCAGACTCCAGATTGAGCCTGAATAAAGATCCAGAGTCATCCCATGGGAATAGATACCCCTGTAAGTGTGTGTGAATGTGAACTCCATGTCTGAGCTCTCACATAACCTGCTTGGAGCTCCTATTTGATCTAGAAATTGCTTTCTGCTCCCATGTTTAAAGGCGGGCTCTGCCTGTGCTGAGTTCGTGTGCTGAAGGTGCGGTAGCCTGCTGGGAGCTTCTGCTTAAATGCACAGCAAACAGAGCTGCTAGAAGAGGGACAGATTTTTTAAGAAGAGAAGTTGKCGTGACACAAAAAAAAAATTGCAGAGAAAGGGGGAACCATCAGTGTGTGAAGAACAACCATCCCAGGCATTTGTCTGCAGCTGAAATAAAGGTAAATATTGGATTGTCAGCTTGAAATGCATCTCTATTGCCTAGCTCCAGCCTGCAAATGGAAGCAATTAGAAAAATGTCCTGCCTTTTTCACAGTAGGCTGCATCTTTCTAGCACAAGCCCCACAGATAGAAAGACACATGCAAGTCCTTAAGTAGCAGATTGGTTTACCCTGTCAGTCAGATCTCATTAGAAGCTGCAATGCTTCATACCCGGTAATCTGCTAGGAAATAACAGATATTGGTGCTGTGCGATACATTTTTAAGAGTCRCTGCTCATCACTTTTCTATGCTCTAAAGTCCTGTCTTTCGCAGAGGTCTCTCTCTTAATTAGATTGAGCGGGGGAGTGGAGCATTTCAACCTTCCGATGCGATGGCATCCGGGAATCAGAAATGTTTCGCTTGGAAGGTGTAGGAGCAGGCAGGGCACAGCTGGCAGGGTGTAAAATATCAGTACCAGGACACAAGGGGGACGGGTGAGGACGTAGCCGGTTCTGGGAAGGGTGTTTGCAAGGTCACAGTTGAGGACAGGAGAGAGGAGGAGGGGGTAGCAATGGCCCGGGGCCAGTTCTGCTGGAATATAGGAGGGAAGAGGGGAAATGAGCAAAGGACAGAAATAGCGCAACTGAGAGGACCAACAGCGTCAAGCCATGACATTAGGGTTAGGGCAGAGCAATGTGTCTGGACAGTGGGATCCAGGGCAGGTATAGCTCAGGAACCGTACAGCAAAGCCGGCCAATTTTCCAGTTCCTTTAAGTCATGTATGGAAATCTCTCCACAATCAGGGGCCCCAAGGTGTGTAGCACGTACCCATGGAGGTAAGAGCACTTCTSAGGGTGTCTCAGAGACATCCCTCTGGCTCAGCGAGTCCCCAGTAGCTGGGGTGGTGATGTAGAGAAACATCACTGACCTGCTCTTCTCTGGACAGGTGCTGTTGGCCACAATCAGATGTGGGACACCAGGACATGGACTTTTGGTGGACCACGATGTGGCCTGGTAYAACCATTCTTGCGTTGCATGGCAGCTCCTTGGTAGTGATGCTCAACTGCTTCAGGACTGAACACAGCTCAGTGACCTTAGGTTGACTRTACCCTCCACGGTGCCAGCTCAGCATGACCTTTGCTCAGGGTTAGTCCACCTCCGAGAAGCAGATTGGCGTGCTAAARTGGCTGAACTGCTTCTGCTACTTACAAACTGGCTTGAGTAGCTCTCTGACCCTACCTGGGGCAGGCTCTGTTCCCAGATTTACCAGGGACTTGCTAAGGATGCGATTCACTTTCCTAAATACAGTGCCATTTGAAAGACCTTTGGATAGCGTAGGTACGTGAGCAGGGCCAGCAGGTGTGACACAGGGGTTACCGGAGACCCAAACCCCATCTGAAATGGCTGCACTAGACACCTGTGTTTAGGCAGATTGAGATACATTCCTCCATTTCCCTCTGCACTTAATTACTTTCTAACCAGCAAGATCCTTAATTCATTCACTTTTGCACTGTTTTGAACTTTTTGGCCAACTCAAGGGTGGTAGTGAGTCCTTCTGTTGCCAAGCCATATGTCCTTATTGGTGTCCCTAAAGAAGGATTTCCACCAGCTGCATTGTGCAACCAGTAGTTTGATTCCACCTGCTGAAGATTGGTGCCTGAGGATGTRCAGGTCATTCCAGGTGGTGGGTCATTCTTGGCCGATGGGACCTGTAAAACTCAGAAATGTCACATGGTATCATCAGGATTTCTTTTCCTGTGTCACATGCCGCATCTGAGTTGGCCAAAGAATGTTCAAAGATCGTCGTTCCACGTTTCAAATGCTGAGAGCTGGGGCTGATGCAAAGGTCTTTGCTAACTGGGGCACCGGGGAACCTTCCTTCCTCACTGGTGCTGAAGCATTGATGATTAGGGCGGTAATTTGCCCTCATGCTAGGGAATATTCTCACCTCCAGCTGATTTCCTATGGATTTCCACACAGCCTTCCTCTAGAGCAAGGGACAACTTTTCAGTACCACAGCCCCACATAGAGAGGAGACCACCAATGAGCCTATCTCCTGGCTCTGGGATCTCACCAAATTCTTGCAGGCTCCATGGAGCCAGTCGCTTCACATGGGGACAGGTTGCCGCCATTCAGCAGTTTCTGACCCATGGGGGAGCAGCTCTGCATCATCTTCCTTTTTTCCCCCTTTCTTCCCTCCTCAAGCTCATGCAGTAGCATCCTATTTTAGGTGTTCAGCCACCCCGGTGTTTTTCACCATGAGCTTTCCCACAAAAGGTGTGGTCCATCCGAGTTGGATTTTGGATACTAAGATGTGATTGTCATAATTACCCTCTGACTTCCATCCTTGAATGAGATGAAAATGCTGCCTGATAAGGGTAAGCTGTGATTTTTTGCAGCTAAATCAGTAAAAAACTGAGTAAACTGAGAGGTGATTCTTCAGCTGCAGAAGGCAACTGGCTCCAGGGCAGAAAAGCACACGGTCTGAACGGGGAATGCAGATCAGGCAATTCCTGTCTATCCAAGGTAGATCCTCTGGTGAGGCTGACATTAAAAATTCTGACTCAAATGCAGGAAACATGGAGTTAAGGAGGTGAATTATTGATGGAGCGCAAGTATTACCATATCTGACAGATGGAGACTGTCTGAGAACATTTTGCAGAATGGCATCTGCACCGTGCCTCATCGGCGTCCCTGAACTTTCGCACATCAGATGTAGAATATCAACACACAAACTCTGATGTAGCAATTAAATCTGTCCCGTAATGAACCTGGGCTTCGTAGCCAAGAGAAATCCATACACTCAGGTAAAGACCGAAAACCTCGATTCTTGTATTTTAAGAAGATATTAAAATAATTACATCCAGACCACTGCGTTTGAATATACACATATGATGCCAACATATAGAGATATGTATYGCTTTCAGGAAATGGTCTGCAGCATGTAATCTCTTACTGGGATTTTATTGAAGACTGTATTTTACAATTTGTATTGCAGATCTGAGATCAAATAATGTAGAAAACTTATAAAATTCAGATGATGTCTCACATCACCTAAGTGCATTAACATCTAAAGCTGAAGTCAGTCTCTCAAGTGCATACAGAAGTCATACATCAGATATGTGTCCCACATTGTCACGTGTGCCAAAACAAAGAGAAGATGAAAAGAAGTACAAATAATACCAAGTTTTATGCTTTCAGGAAGAACAGCTTGTATTATGAAGAAGCAATATGTAAAATATGTCTTTTTTAATAAGATTCAGTGCCTTCGTATTCCAGGTTGTTTTCTTAAGCCCAACGCAACTTGGTAAATGATTGTAATTTTTTTGCCGTCTGTTAACTGTTTGGTGCGCTGTGTGAAATTCATTCTTCCTTCACTTGTAGCATGCAAATATGCAGATTCTAAGAATCATCAGGAAAATGTGCGTTTTGTCCCTGGAGGGGGTTCAAAAGCGGACACCAGCGGGGAAGCTGGGAGGTTAGTCGGTGAGCATCAGCATGGGGATGGCTGTTGTTGTAGCCATCCCATCGCACACACAAAGGACTTCACTCTGCCCCCTTAATCTCAACGGACCTTCATTTTCTCAACTGCAAAGCAGCCTTTTGAGAAAATTGAGAAGTTCCATACATGGTATCCCTAAAGTGCTTTGAGATGTACAAATGGGAATTGAAAGAGGAGGTTAATAAATTAATGCAAAAAAACTACAGTTCTCACAGCAGGGTTCTTGTTGAGAGTCTGGAGGTTTTGTACAGTTAGAGGATGTGTTTCTGGAATGAGATAAAAATAGCAGTTCAGTGCAATTTCTCTGCTTTTCATGGCTATGAACTACTCCATCAGTTTAGAAGCAGTGCTGGGATTCTCTTCTCACTCTGTAGGGACCAACTTTGTTTCCAAGGAGCCACTGTTGCACTGCAGTGGAGTCTGTCTGGGGTTTGCAGCCTGTACGTAAGGAGTGGTGGGTGAAGGGATGAGTCTCTGAAATACTCCATCAGTAAGACAAGCAGACCTGTTTTTTCCAAGCAGTGGAGAATGGAGATAGAAACCACCTCTATGGCTGTGGATCTTATCCTGTACTGACGTTGCCTTGATCACGTTTTCATTTGAAGTGCTAAGGGTTTGTGCTGTCTGGCAAAAAATATTGTAGTGCAGATCTGTTGGCTCAAAAAGTTGAGATCATTGGAGCTAAAATTTCACCAAGAATGGCCAGAAGAGGCCACAGTTGTACTGCACACAGCAGTGTCAGTACTCACTCTGGCTTAGGTGAGTGGTCTTTCAGGAGGGTATTTTTCAAAAGGAGCAATTAAAAGTGGCCTTTTTGCTTTGCCTACTACAATACCTTAGAGGGGCAATGGCTTCCCTCTGTAAATACGTCTCTTGCCCTAAGTATGTTGGAGAGGKAAAAGCAATTTCAACCTAAAATATTGCTGCAAGAGCAAATGAGTAGCAGTTGACCATAAATACCACTGGCCTGCAAATCTGAAGGTTTCTAAGCATCAGGAGARATATTGAGAACCGGCATATTAGGTGTGATGAAATGTTCATCTGGCCAGTGGCCAACGCAGAATGCATGGAGAAGAGTGTTGAAGCTCTTGTGCATTAACTCCTTCATCCAGGAGATCCATAGTTCTGTTGATGCCCCCTGCTTTCGGCCATCTGAAAATTTRGCACTGAATCCATCCTGGCTGCCTGGTTTCTTTATAATAAACTACTTCCACAAGGCACTTCAACCCAATATAACTATCTATTTTAATGGAGGATGAATTGACTTCGCYCCGTTTCTTCTTCATTCATAGGTAGAAGATCATGGCAGTCAATCTCCTTGAGGTCTTGGTCGTGGTGGTAACTGATGATGATGAGCCAGTGGGTAGGGTTTGAGGCTGTTGCACCATTTTGTTTTCCTCCTGGGTTGGATAGRTCTGTGCACAGTGCTGAGCAAGCGGAGATCTGCAGGTCACTTCCCCAACCTCAGAGATTTCTAGGCTGGCACAAGGTAATGACGCTGGACAGTACTACCAGAAGAAACGGTAGTGCCATAAGGCAAGTGAATCCAGTAAAGGGCTCTTCCATGAGAAACGACAACATGTTTGACAAAAAAACGGTAACAAACCAAATTTGGTGTCAGCATGTCCACAAAAAAAATCTCGGTTCCCTAATTTCTGAAGCGACTGCAGCATTCAAACCAAACGAACAAAGGTAGCCAGAAGAAAACATCAACTGGAGTTTTCAAGAATTTTGGGCTGTTTGCCTGACTCCAGCAAGTGGTTCAAACCTCCTTTGAAGGCCCGACCACAACCTACTACAGGCAGACTTTGACTTGACGGACCTTGTAATTTCCTACGGTAGTTCACGTGTTGCAGCCTGTTCTGCCCACTAGYAGGCAGATCCCATCAGATGCGTCCTTCACCCATCGGTAGCTACCAAACATTCCTGGGTTTATTAAAAATCAGCAAACTTGCACCACTGAGCATCTCCCCAGTTACAGCATCGGGTTTTTGTATCGTGTTCCAAGCCACTTGATCCTAAATAAGGCTGGGGTTTTTTGCCACAGTAATTGTTGTTCCCAAAGGGTAGCTAAAATTGTATTATTTTTTGCTGACTGGAGCAATCTTTGCTGTACTTTCCATCGAACTGCTGACTCTCTCTTCTTTCGGGCTACATTCATTTCCACATTTCCTCTCATTTATGCATGAGGCAAGGGGAAAAATTGCTTAATATTCTTTATAAACTGGCATACGGTATAGATAATTTTTTCTTTTTACTATATGCAGTAAAAATGCAAATGTGTGTGGCTTATTTGCAAATGCTGGCATTAATAACTGATATTTAAACAGGCCGGATTAGCACTTTTACTGATATATTAAAAAGATTTTTTCCAATCATTTGCACACTCAAAATCAATTTTAATACAACATGTAAATTGAATTTAATTTTTTATATAAAATTGCATTTATCTGCTTGAACCATTAAATTTRCTATTTAATATGTACTTTCCAGCTCACTTGGTTAGAATTTCATTGCTCTTTATCTGTATAAATTTAATTAGCCTTGATATCATCAGTATATTATAGAACTAATTAAAGACTTAGATAAGTGCTGAGGGTGCTTATTTAATACCCTATAAAGTTCCATTTGGAGAGAAATTCCATCCTCTGTTGTATCAGCCAGTATGGAGCTACAAGGRTTGTCTCAGACATTGTTTTTGAAAAATTATTTAATGGGGTTTAATGGACTTATCCTTCCTTTGAAAAGCCGTGTAATTACTGCGTATCGCTGCACAGTGCGAGGGTGGTTGGAGTTCTTCGGGGAATGGTTTTTAAACGCTACGTGCACGTGTTCCCCTCCGTGATGACGCCGCCTGATGCACAGAGATCCCCGTGCATCACGTGTTCCCGGCAGGGCAACGTTGTCCAAGCCACGAGTGACAAACCACAGGAGGAAGGGAAAAGGAAATAAGAAGGAAATATCAAAAAGTAGTAGATAACGTAGAGCTTGCCAGGTATTGGGATGGAAAGGAGGAGAGAGAAAAGGAGAGATCTTTTGGAAGAGTAGTTATGTTCTGCACGTACCTTACTTTTTCCTTTGCTAATTATCGCCGCGTTTTACAGATAATTTATCATCTGTGTTTTACAAAAAGATTTGCAGTAGAGAGAAAACCAAGTGCTTTAGTGACACAGAGCTGCACGTAGCATCCAAAGATGTTGGCCGGGKTTTTTTTTTCCAAAACTAGCCATTAAAACAAAGCTGCTTAATCTGTATAGAGGCCAATGCACAGGTGAGCTAATTTGTCTATAGTGTTTTGTACGCTGTCTGTGTGGTTTAAGTTTTAAAAAGGAAAGTAATTGTTTTTTATARTTTGGTTGTCTTCAATTAGAAGGCTCTACTTACACCCTTTTGAGTAAATACACCTAGTTTTCATGCCTGGCTCTATACCCTGTTCAGCGTTCTGTGCGCTGCAGTCCCAGAAGCGGGTACGGTACCGATCAAGGTGYGAGGGCTTCCCATCTCTGATACTGTTTTCTACCTTGGGCAAATGACTTAATTTTTAACTCAGTTCTTCCGGCTGTAAAAAAAAGCTAATACTGTCCTTACATCACAGCCCTGATTATTTATTAAGGGCTGTCTTTTGCAGAGGTACCGCAGGAGCGTGAAGCACCATTATATTATAAATTCACTTTTATTTGGTCCTCTCATGTTTTATTTTATTTTGCCAACCATTTCACATCTCAGGTGTTTGCACATTTTAGCTTTTTAAGTGCTTTTTACTTTGACGCGCTGCTCCTGTAATAACTCGGCTCACAGCAGTGGGTGGTGATGGGTCATCTGCCTTCGGGCTTCCAAGAGGCTGTGAATGAGGTGGTCTCTGGTGCACCTGGAGAAGATGTAGATCATAGCAGCAAGCAGACATTTTTGGCTGATCTAGCCTCATTCTGGGTTCCCTCTACAGTCCRTGGAGACAAATAGGTGCTTCTCAGCCACAGTTCATCTCACCCCAGACAGACGTGAGAGGTGTCCMTTTCTTGCCATGGTTTGTAAGAGGAGCTGAGGTTGACTAGCAGAGCAGTAACATCTCTGATGTGGGCATCTAAAGCTGTGTGAATTCCCCCARAGCAACTTTAGGTTCTTCTGGAGGCAGAGAATGGGCATTACTATTGTTGTCCCCAGAAATGGTCCAGGTTAATTAAAGATCAAGAAATCTTAAGAAACGATGATCAGGATATTCATTCCYCTGTGGAATAGTGTCCTGAGGGTAATGTTATTCTCTGGTATGTTTTAGGGCTGTAACTGCATAGAGGACTTGAAGGACGCAGTTTAAGACGAGCAGAGGTTAGAGAGTGGATATATGATGTAGCAGATACCTTCCATCACTAGTTTCTATTTTGTTATCCTAAGCTYCCGAGGTGGAAGAATAACCAGCATCCGTACTTGCAGACTCTTGCTTTAAAATGCTGATCACTGACGCATGTGTGCAAACACCATTGCAGTCTTCATGAGGTGTAGAAATTACAGTAATTGCTGGTTTATGTGGATTTTCCTTTGCTTGGTATTTCAAGTTTTCAGAACTTGCTTTGCAAAATCCTGCATGCTAGAGCTCAGCTCTCCTGCCCCATCTCCAGTGCCCTGTAACCATCAACTCCGTCCTCATCTCTTTCCCTTTCCCACCTCAAGTGTCTCATGCTCCGTAGGCAGAAAAGCCCCATGGGCTTCTTTTCTCGGTCAAGCCAGTCCTGAAGACCCATTTCTTCTGCATTACATGAACTGAAGTTACCKCATTTCTTGCTGTATCTTCCCTTTTTGCACTCACTCAACTCTACTGCATATTTAAATGTAATGGTTCCACCAAGATCTGCATGTATCAAAATCGAGTGACTTTATTAACTGCATCTTTGGTCTTTTTTCCTCTTCACTTGCATGCTCGTTGTTCTGTCTTGGGGTTTTTGTCTAGATTTAATCTGTAAGTGCTTCACACTTAACCTTTTTTACTTTCTTATTAGAGTACCTAAGATATTTTTGGGTGCTATAAAAGTGACTCCCTAATCCCCAAAAAGGGAGGTAGATAAGGTACAGAATTTTTTTGTTCCCTTTGGGTAAGTCAGCACCCAGATCTGAGTTCTTGCCTTGTGAATCTGTTTCTGTCTGCACTACTACAGAGTGGGCAGCCACCTATATAATGAAGGAATAATTAAAGTAAGATCATTTATTCTGAAACATCACACTGTTCGTTTGAAGGTCCTTCTCTTAAGAAGAGATCAAGTCATTGTCAGGGAAATCAGAATTTAATTTTGAATTCACCTGGCCATCTTTTGAAAAACTTTTTTGTGTGCAGGCCTTGGGTTATAGGTTAACATTAGCATTTAAATGGAGAACGGTATTAACAGCCCTCAGAGGAGCTTGTCTCATCCTGATTGCCTGTCCAGAGGTTTTTTTCTAAATGAGAAAGCCTCTTTATTTTTTTTTCTCTTTCTCCAAGAATAGAGTTCAAGAGACCATCTTTTTTTGATATATATATATACTCAAAATGCATCCCTGCAAAATGGCTTCATTGTTGGCAACTTGATGTTTTGTTTTAAAACTGCTATTWAAAAAAAAAAGAAAACAAACTGTTTTGTCTGTTAATTGGCTTCTTCAGTTTTGGTTTGCCTATGGGATGTTTTTTCTTTCACCTGGGAACCATTTCCACCCAGTGATATTTATCCTTCCCTATCTGCTCTTCGAACAAAGATGTTCTTCAGATGATGGTAGATCTTCCTGCGCCAATTCCAGCCCGTTAAAATGAGCAGAAAGAGTGGAGTTGTATTTGTGCTTTGGATTAGGCATTTGCTCTAAGGTATGTGTTTGTCCTAAAAAAATGCCCAAAGAATTCAAGGGTTAGTTCAGAAACTTTGAACCCAATCCCATTGCCAGTAGTCAGAG
Organism: Oceanodroma leucorhoa; assembly: GCA_030449065.1. Classification (NCBI taxonomy): domain Eukaryota; kingdom Metazoa; phylum Chordata; class Aves; order Procellariiformes; genus Oceanodroma; species Oceanodroma leucorhoa. The sequence goes on from JASVER010000009.1 coordinate 17,525,867, forward strand.
GCACAGGTCACAGATGTCTAGGTTGGTTGACTTGCGGGGATGTGAGATAATCACATGAAGGAGCATTGTAAGGATGGATTTCATTTTTTTAAAAAGAACAAATCTTTTGTCATACAAGCCATCAAAACTAGTTCGTCATCCTGTATGAGCAGGMTAGTAAGGACTTGGGACACCTTAGACAGTCCTTCACTCCTCGCTCCCCCAAAATACGGCCATCAACACTGAAGCTGAACGTAAGWGGAGAGTTTAGCTAGGTATTTACCATCCTAAAGAGCTAAAGGCTTGGAGCCAGATTAATGTTTCCTTCCCCTTGTAAAACAGCAATTGTTGGTACTTCCATAGCAAATCGGGAGAGGTGCTCTGTAAGAACCTGTACCACGTTTATATGTAAAAAATCTTGTCRTATCAGGTCAACTCAACAAGCCCCATCTATGCTTTTCAGCATAACACAAATAAATAAAGACTGTGCGAGTAAGCAGATAAACAAAAAGATTTCCCTGATAGTCACCCAGGTCACTTTGTTCCCATCAGCCGCATTCCTGACTTCATACTCAGGTGAGTAAAGATTTGTGAGTTCAGCTTTGATCTGTTCTCTTCTTACCCCAAATATCTCCCTGCTGAGCACTGGGAGGATCTTTCTGCCCAGGCTGAYGATCTGTGTGGGGTAAATCAGCTTACGTGTGCTTAGCTGTGCTCACGTGGAAGCCGACGGAAGGCTTGGGAAGCTAAATTTGCTTTTTGGTTAGGTATGCTAATCCGCTATTATTATTTATTAASCTATTTGTCAGCTGATAGAATCAGCTTTTCTTAAATATTAATTCYTCTCTCTGGTTTTAAATCTTAACCTTAAAAAAACAAAGCAGTTTGCCAGCATTTCACTGAATAGAGATTTCCCTCACCTGTCGTCCATTTATTTCCCCCATCCCTTTCTAACTTGCTTTTCTCAACCTCCTCTTGATAATCAAAAGAGCATTTATAATGGCAGGGACAAATACACTTCTGAAAGTAAAATAAAGAGCCTAAATAAAAAAATCACAGAACAAGAGGCTCATCCCACTCACTCTTTCATATTTCATTATTTGATAACATCAGAAGATGAGTCCATCAGAGCTGCTTGGGCAAAGGCAAACAGGAGTATGTCTGATCAATATTTATTAATACTTTCAAAGACAAGGGAGGCAAAGTTGAGCAGGCTTCGTAATGGAGTGAATAATTACTCATGCAAATAGGGTYTGGCCAAAGGCAATGCCATGCCAAAGCGGCAGTTTTTTAATTGCACCCAATTAAAAATGCATACCTTTTGCTCACTCGTACTGTCTCGCTTGCTCTCTTTTGTCGGAAATTTTTAATTAAAAAATAATCTGATCCTGAAAAGAGTGACAGATAAATCCTGTGTTTATTAGGTGCAGAATTCTTCAGTAATCCAAGATTTGGGACAGGCTAAAAAGGAAGGCAGCTGTAAGGACATGGGGTAAAGATGGGCTTGCATTGCTGAGCTTGTCCGGTGATGGGGCTGGGCTGCAGATGGRACAGCTTCAGTTCTTGCTCCTTCTTCTTTTAAGGTGCTCTGTCACGTTGTGAAGGCCATGAGCTCTATGCTTTGCAGCAAAGACTTGCCATCTCTCAGAGAGATCGCCCCATCCAAGATATCCTCTCTGTTATTTTGTTGAAAACCCAGCCAGAGCTGGCAAAGGTAAAAACTTCATTTCACATCTGCTCAGCATAAATTACCTGAAGGTGATCAATGTTTCCTAAATCTTAGTGTTTACYTTGGCAACCTTACTGTTTTCTACACATTGTGTGTATAACTGTACTTGAGATATTGCCAAKACTCTCAAAAGTTAACCTTATATTAGATTTCTGACTGTGTATTGAAGCATGTTGATAAATACCCAAATCTTCTAAAACATTAAGGCTATCAGCGGCTTCTGGGCACTCAGTGAATGAGCCACACATCAAGGTGCCAGAAGGACGCTATAGAGCCGACTGGTAGGTAGCTGCCATTCAAATTTGGGATCTTAGTTTCTGCAAGGCCCCAGATACAACTATTTAATTATGTCAAGTTCAAGCATAAACATTACAGGACTAATTATAGCTAAAGAGGGGAGCTGAAATTAAAACTCAGGAGACCCATCCTTAGGCCACAGGGCTTTATCAATCCCCGCCTGTATCTAGATGTCCCCTTAACTGCTTTACCTGAAGAATGAGCTGTGTTCTTCTGGCTGGGAGAGCGTTTACGGTAGTGCCAGTGTTATCAAAGAGGACAAGTCTGAGCCTCTGCTGTGCCTCTATCGCCTGCCACCTCATTACCGCCTCTGGAACTGCATGAGATCTGCTATTTTTTTGGTTTTTATGTGTCTACCTGCAAGAGGAGCCAAGATTTAAAGAATATCCATCAGCGTGGCAGGAGGTGGATTGGACACACAGGCCTTACCGTGATGTGGTCCTGAGCCAAGTCTTGTTTTCCGTACCAAGAGGTTCTCAGGGAGTTGTCCGTGCGTGTCTCAGGAGAGTGCCGGGGCTTTGTCGTTGTGCCGGGATGACAGTGTTAGTTAGCACCGTTAGCAATTGAACTGCTAAATCTGTTCCCACGATTGGAGATGAGGTTGGGTTTAGTCTCCCCCTCCCTGAATCCAGTACTGAGAAATATCCTCCCAAGGTTTTGTGGCTTCTGCTGTTGATGTTTTATCAAAAGCTAAGATTCGATGCTGTGGCTCTGCAGGGGACCAGATCAGCCTTGCAAAATGCTTCTTGTCTGAGCCACATAGGTATTTTCAWTTCCTCTGTCAAACACTGGCCTCGTTCAGGATCACGGTCTGAGTGAACAAGAGATGTAAACGTTGAGGGGAGTATAGCAGTAAATCTTACCATGTCATGTGGTGGCCCAGCAGCTTCTGGAGGACCACGAATTGTGCYGTTGGGTTCCCCGTCATAGGCATGGGAACTGAAATCAGTACCTGACGCAGGGTGGCTCCGCGTTATCTAAACCTGATGTGTTTGTAGCTTGCAGGGATTACCCAAATGCATTCTGCAAATAGCAGCTGATACAGGGATGTGCAAGGTCTCCCCCATCCTTAAATACCCACCTGCCTTTTGAGCTGCACAAACATCCTCTTTTATCATGTAGTAAGTCAGGGGGATTTGGGGTTCTGTTACCAAGCCTGTTCTCAAGCGGCTTGCGTGGTTTCCCTTTCTTTCCTAAGGGAAATATTCTCATTGAGACAGTTGTCTGCCCCAATTACCCCCTGCTTCTAAGGGAACAATAATGTGTCCTTGTAGTAGAGCCCACCTCAAAGTCCCCTCGGGCAGCCTGCGAGGCTGGTGAACGGGTCTCTGTCAGCTCCGGGAGTTTCATAGCCTGTATCTCAAATCATAGAATCAYAGAATCATTAAGGTTGGAAAAGACCTCTAAGATCATAGAGTCCAACCATCGGCCCAACACCACCATGCCCACTAAACCATGTCCCGAAGTACCACATCCACACATCTTTTGAACGCCTCCAGTGATGGTGACTCCACCACTTCCCTGGGCAGCCTGTTCCAGTGCTTGACAACCCTTTCAGTGAAGAAATTTGTCCTAATGTCCAATCTAAACCTCCCCTGGCGCAATTTGAGGCTGTTTCCTCTCGTCCTATCGCT
>JASVER010000009.1:17529986-17716688 GCA_030449065.1 Oceanodroma leucorhoa
TTGTTGTGACCCAAGTGCAGGACCCGGCACTTGGGGGGAAAAGAAAAAAAAAAGAAAAACAGCCTACAGCACCCGGTATTCCCTGGCGGTCTCCCGTCTAAGTACTAACCGGGCCCGACCCTGCTTAGCTTCCGAGATCAGAGGAGATGGGGCGTTCTCAGGGTGGTATGGCCATAGGCCACAAAAGTGTGGAGCCCAACAGCTTGGTTGTTCTTTCAGCTTATCGTTCATCCCCAGAAGCTAGTTTTTATTTGTGTCTTGTGCCTTCTACATGTATCCTCCCCCGATCATGCACATTCCCTTCTTTTGCCCACACAACCCAAATCCTGTCRGTCCTCATTCTCTGAATCCATGAGTCCTCTTCCTCCAGCCGCGAGCCCTTCCTCCCACCTGACCTCAGCTGGCCCCTGACACCAGTTATGTTGGTGCAGACTTTCAACCACAGGAGCAAATTCTCAGGTCACAGGAGCAGGCGATGTCTTGAAGGAGACAGAGGAGATAAAAATGCAGAGCTCTGAAGCCCAGCAGCTTGGCCACGCTAACAGAGGCCAGACCCGAGACACTCCAAACGTGTAGTTTTACTACAGCTGGTTACAGTCATTGCTGCAGTGATTTGCAGTCTGGCGGCATGCTGGATGCCGTGCAAAGGCACAGCTAAGCCAGACCTGAGAGCCTGCAGAGTAAAGAACAAGAGAAATTTAATATGCAGCTTTGCCATGTTTGCCCTGATTGCTATTTTAATGTATTCAAAGAGGAGAGAAAGGGAGGGAGGTGATAACTTTTCCCGGAGCCCCTGCTCTTGGGTTTTAAATAATTTATTCCACCAAGACCTAAGGATTAGACTGCAGCCTGCCCTTGTTCTCCTGCAGAAGCGTGGAGGAGTCATGCAGGGACCTCCTCTGCAGCTGCTCCAGCCYGTTTCTGCCTTGCTTTGCTCTTCAGCCAAAGAAGTGCTGAGTATTTGGCTGAAACAAGTCCTCGCTGCCGTGTGATGCATGCAGACAGACAGGGATCTTTTCAATTCTCCTTTCCTGAGCTTTTGAGATCCTTGTTTCTTTACAAGGGTATATATAACATCTGTATGAAGCTATAAAGTTAACCAATTCCTCTAGAAAAAGGATTACTTTCCATCTATGCACCACTTTTATTGTTTTTGATACCCCAAACAGACCTAAACCGRCAGCGAAGCCTCACCACTTGCTGGAGCTTGCGGCAGTGGAGTCACATGTGAGAACCTTCCCCTTATCCCTGACCTTGAAGGGTCTGMCCAGGATTGGGAACCCCTCTACCTAAAGAAGCTTTGTAAAGCCTTATATTTTCACAGCTCCCTCTAGACAGGATGCTTTCTCTTGGTGATATCTAGACCACAGACCGTGGACASCAGATCTTATCCCTTGGTACAGATGGGGAAACTGAGGCACAGAGCGCAGCTCTGTGAATTGGAAAGGCCGTGCCAGGAATTCACGAAAGTGCTATATAAAGGGCACTAGAGTCCCGATTCCGCTTCCGCTCCATGACCTCTAGGCAGTGCTTTTCAAGAGTCATACGCTCTTCTCTCTGTTTCAAACCTTTATCAGTTTGTGCTGTAAAGGAAGGAGGGAAAGAAACAGTCTCAAAGGACCCAGCAGCTATCACTGGTTTTACCTCTTCCACCTGGGCTGTGGAGTCAGAGCAAATCATCCAGTCCCAGCCCATTTTTTCTGCAGTGGTTGGATTGGCAGCTGTCAGAATTGCGCCACTGCTTCCTTGGCCCGTGACACATTTTCCCTTCCAGTAAGTACATGCTTAAATTCCCTTCCTTGGAAATCCATTCTTTCACTAATGCCACTTTACATTAATTTAAACCAGCCTGCACTGCAGCCTCTATATTATGCCTTCTCTTCAGATGATCTTTTACTTATTAAAAGAGGCACCTCAGSTCCTGGCTCAAATTTTATTTTGCATTATTTAACATTTTTCCTCTCAAACTATGTGTCTGAGTAGCCTTGGAGGTCTCTGGAGTTTTGGGCTTGGAGCTCTTCCCATGCTCCCTATTAGCATCTCTCTGCAAGAGGGCTTCATTAGGGACAAAAAACTCCGCTTCCCCTACCCCTGTGATTCCTTTCCAGAAGACTTCTGTTCTTGCAGGCTGAGTGACTACATATACATCTGTACATCACCATGGATATATATCTTTATGCATCTGCATCTATATACTGCTTTCTACCTGCTGGATACCAAACAGTGACATCTCGGCTGACGGTAACTACTAGGAAAAGGAGCCCTCAGTTCCCCATAGTTTGTGTTTTAGTCGAGTATGGAAGAGTGTGGGAAGCAGATTTGTGAGATTTGCTCCCCTGTGCATGTGCGTGCCCCYTTGGCATCTCCTGATGTTCAACAGGACTATGTTTGTGCTCTCTTTGTACAGCACCTGACGCAGCCTTCTCTGCTCGTGGCACTGCTGAATAAAAGTAACAGTTGATGGTGTTYTACAGAAATAAGCACCAAGTATCACTATTCACTAGTGGGGTTTTTTTGTTTGCTTGCTTTTCAGGCAGTATTATGAGATGCTCTACAACACAGCAGACGAGCTTTTAAACCTCGTGGTGGATCAAGGGGTGAAGTACACAGAGCTGGAATACATCTATGCCCTGAACTTACTGCACCGGAGCCAGACGGGTGTGGGAGACCAAACCACCCAGAACATGAGGTTGCAGCGGCTGAAGGAGATCATTTGTGAGCAGGCTGCTATCAAACAGGCCACCAAGGACAAGAAAATCACCACTGTGTAATCTGCTCTGTCGCTCGTATTAACTGAGCAGCAGGGGCTGTCAGGTTGCAGGTCCAAGCCTCTGCGTTTCTGTTATAATCAAAGGCAAAAGCGCCTATCTTCTGGGTGGCATTGTACTAGGGAAATGCCATTTGAGATTTGGGTTTGGGGTTGTTTTGGGGGTTTTGATGTGTAATCACGTAATGCTTCCTTGACGTGTTYTCCCAAGAGTGATTGCACTGCAGGAACAGGCATCCTGGTAGAGATTTGGGTGGGATGTTTGGCTTTGCTCTGTTGCTGCTGCTTTGCCTTGAGGTGTAAGGCAAGCTGCTATCTGGTGGGGTGGGAAAAGAGATTTCACACTGGGTTAGGTCAGAGCCTTCACTGGAAGTTCAGACCACACTGAAGAAAACAGCACCATGACAGTCAAGCACAGGCTGGTCACATGTGAGATCTTGATGGTTTTGAAGCCATTCCAACAGCGTTGCTGCTTCAAGCSTGTTTCAGCTCTGCCAGTGCTGTTCTCGGTGAGTTGTAGATGCATTAAGTTTTCTGCTGTTTCCACTGCAAAGAGATCTAGTTGCTTATTCCTTCGGATAGCGATAAGCCAGTTCTCGTAGTGGGAGGTAACATGGGACCATTTGTTTCCACTTCTGCTTTTTCATTATCACAGAGCCATATGGCATCGGTTTCTACAGCGCATAACTGCGCTGGGTGAAGGTGGATGTAGGAGAAAATTGCCAATATAAGGTAATAGCAAAACTTAATTCTCCCCAGTTCAAAAGATATTTTGTAATCGTCATTCGATGTACGGGAAGGACACGCAGGCTTATGTAGCTCAGCACTAATGATCAGCAAGGGCAGGAGGAGGGCASATCCCAGCCCTGCAGTCTGGGGCGCACTCAGGTCACCATTTMTGCCCTGCCTTGGCCATATAAAGCCACCTGGTAAAAGGTTCCTTATTCCTGGAGGCTGAGGAGTTTATACCRCCCCTCCAAACCGAGAATATACTGCACTTGTATTTGTCAAGWAAATTGTCAACCCGGCTGGGTTTCACATCCTGAGATAGGTTCTTTCTGAGCTGTGTAACTGCTTGTGTGTCAGTCCTGAAACTGCAAAATTAAAGGATGTTTAAAGACTCCTCAAAGGCTTTGGTGCTTTGTCTGTTTTTTTTAAGAACTGTTATTTTTGTGGTATTTAAAAGATTCCTTTCCAGGTCTGAATTCATATGGCGTCCTCCAGGGTTGCATCAGTGTGGAAATGATCTTCTGAATCATTCAGTCTAATCCCCAGCTACCACGGGCCAACTGGACAAGAAGCTTCTCAACCTCCGTGTTAAAAGCAGAACCAGTAGTTCTAGTTGTTAGGAATCTTCTTCTGGTTTCTATTCTCATTTTATTCGTGAACCCAGTTTTTCTTATGCCGATATTGGCAATTAACTACAGGAGTTCCTTMCTTTCCTCGATGAATTGGCATGAGTGAGGCTGGAGAACACCATTACGGTAACACATATGATGACATGGGGGTCTTTCTGGGGTAACACATGAGATCTGTTTTCACCTGCTCACACATCGAGATGTGCTTCAGTGTAGATGCAGGAAAGCAGGCTATTCCATATCCAGACATGGGAGGATGGAAAAGAAGCTGCTTGGTACATGTAARACAGGTTTCAGACCCTGTGAGGTACAGAAGTGATGTGTGAGGAGCTCTGAATTAAGACTGGGCTGCTGTGGCCAAATGTCAGACTTTTTTATTCCTTCCGTCTTCARTTGCTTAATAATCTGAGGCTCTGCCTCGTCTTAACATGGCTGATCTTGAGCTTTGCAGTCYGTATTTTCCACCCACCAAGCAGCTGTGCTGGCGAGTGCCATGACAGATTGCATGAAATCAAGAAAATTTCAAACTTTGGAGTATGTTTGCTTCTAAAGCAAATTATTTAAAAGACTCTTCTTTGAACCGCACCTCACATTGTCCATCACACCACCACACGATGTAAATACAAAGCCCTAGCTCATGTCTGTGCAGTGGCCTGAGGTGTGAGAAGGCACTTGCTGGACTGCATGGCAGAAGAATACCATGGCATGACTGTGGAGAGAAGAGAGGCAGTGGCATACAGGGACTTACCTAGAGCCTRGTGTAGAGGGAAGAAAAGGTTTTACAATTGAGGTAATTACAGTATATAATTATCTCGCATCTCTCTCCTCAAGTGTTCAGACTCTCAGTCCAAACCTTCACAAGGGAAGTTAATATTCTATCTATTAGAGTGGTCACACGAAGGGCACAAAGGGAGTGAGGGTTGCCAGAGGGCACAGAGAAAGGCATGAGCAGCACGAGGCATGTAGGAATCCAGACCTTGAACACCTTATTTCAGCCACCCATTGACRTACGCTGCACAAGCTTTCTTGCTGCATCACAAGAAGATGCTGCCAGAAAGAATCCTCATCAGCCTTAACAAATCCTTACTGAATATTTTTTTTTCCCAGAARGGTAGCTTTTGAATGCACCGTGTTTTCTCACCAACAGGCATTTCAGAAGTATAACATACACAATGAAGATTGTGATTTTGAAGCATCGAGGTCTCCAGATAGCTCATGTTTAGGYAACGCATCTAGTTTTGTGTGTGCATGTGTCAGTTTTAGATCACCCGCTCTCCCTACGGCTTTCCAAGAGAGAGCACTAAATAATCAGCAGGCCCATCCTCTGCACAGTGCAGTTAGGCTTTGCTAAACCATCTCCCAGGAAGTTTTCTGCTGCACGTGTGTTTCCAGATAGYGCTGGTGGCATGGCAGCAACCCACTTGCTACAAAGCGCCTGGACAATATGAGCAATGAGGGGGCTATTTTGGCACCAAGCCTGCCTGGAAAAAGAGAGTCGCCTTGGAAGGGGTCTGGCTTGTGTGTTGGYGTTTGTTGCAAATCCTCTCTCGCTAATAGGGGATCGAGTGGGTRGGGGAGAGATCTTTTGGGAACATTTTTTTGTTCATTAAGCTGTTATTGCGGGTAGAGTCAAGCTGTTATGTTTAATAGTAAATAACTATTCAGACAACACGCTGGCTTATCCACTCACAATGTYCACACATACACTCATAAGCACCCATCTGGAGCCACAGTTGGGAGGCCAAATCCCGAAGGTGGCTGGAAAAAGAGGGTGGTACTGACATGCCAGCGGCTTCTAAGTAGGTGTTTGGAAAGTCCCTTGAGAGCACAATGTCTCACGCAGGCATCTATGTTAATCCTGTACTCTTCATCTCCATAYAGTGGCCACCACCCTCTTGGGTATGGTCCGAGTCACGCAGCCCCTTATTGATGCTYGTATGTGCTCATGGTCTTGGGCAGATTTGGCAGGCTCTGGCTGTCCTGAGTTTATCAGTTCTTGCAGATTCAACAAAAGCAAAAGTCTCCTGAGAGTACCAGCCCTTGGGAAACTTTGTGACACTACCTTGCCAGCATTTATTTTTCGTTTCTTCAGCATGTTGTTGTCTGGTAACTATTTCTCCGTCCCAACCTGTGGAACCCAGGGCATTTATAACACATTTACAGTGGAAGATTGTTTCCCAAACAATCTTCCCTTTATCTTAGATCTGAGCTGTGCACAGCACGACTTACCCCACTTCTGCCCTGAAGGAGGGACCCAGTCCTCAGTCTGGTACCTTCTTACAAGACTGCAGATACGATCTCCAATTCTGTTCTCTGCACCAGTTCTTGCCTACAGTGGTTTTGCAGTCCTGACATGACCCTGCAGGACACAATGGTTTATGGACAAGGCCTAGAGGTTTCGTTTTGTAATACAATATGAAATGCTGTCGGCTCCGCCAGCGCTTACAGAGTCATCGTTATAAGGATGTGGCCCTTTGGTGCTTAAAGAGACAAGGAAATACTTCTCCAGACCGCAAAACGAAGTATTTTCATGGGGGCTGTAAAAGTTCATGAGGGTTTCACAATTTCCTCTTTGCAGCCTCATAATCTTTACTGGCTTTTAATTATCGCACTATTTTGAAGCCTACGCCAGACACAATAGCAGAAGTGGAAGGTAAAGCAAATTGCTCTGGTTCCTTTCACAGTTATGCATCAGTCACCAGCTCATYCTCTCCCAAGTGCCTCCTCCCTCTTGACATCCTCTTGATTAAGGATGATATAAACCTGCCTGTCTGACAGATATACATACAAATAGATGTATGTASACACACGCGCATAGATAGATAGATAAGCCCCCCAGGGATATCATGGTGTCTCATGATCTGCCATACATGTGATGAGCACGGCCATTCAGAGGCAGCACCGGCTGGAAAGGTTTGCTGAGGAGTCATTCTACTGAGACTCTCTTTTTTGCCTTTTATTGGCTGCGTTTTTATTTTATTAGCATGAGTCATAATTGCAAATTTCTTTTTGAATGTGGTAGATGGCAATAAAGGGGAGGGCACTCAGACAAGGAGCGGGGGAGAGCTGCCAAGAGGAAATTAGCATTGCAGTAATGTTGATTCTATTGCTCTCAGACAAGCGGGGAGCTTGTCTGGGGGGGAAAGAGAGTCATTTTACTGAGCTGAGACATGCAGAAGTCACACGAAGGGTCACTTGCGCACTGATCCTTAGTCCCGGGGATTAATTCCCATGGTGGAAACATACTACGATACACAAGCCCCATCCATCACTGCAGACCTTGGCCACAAATCTGACTGTGCTCTAATTTCAAGAATTTATTACCCAAGGATTCATCCTACCACACTTTAAATACCCAGTGACCCACATCAATATATCACAGTAGCAACTTGAGCCTCGGGCAAGGCTGGATGTCCACCGCTGCGTATGTGCATAGCCGAGGATGTTCTGCCCTGAAGAGTTTGCACTCCAAACAGGCGTGATGGATGATAAACTCAAAAGGAAGCAGAGATGCAGGGAAGTCAAATGTTGCTCTCCAGGCCAGGTCCCTGGTGTACTAGCCCTGCTCTCTCATTACTGGGCAAAGCAGTCTTGTCAATCTGAGCTGGAGCTGCCTGTGCCCTGCAGTTCATGTTGTAGCTTTTTGCATCGCATAGGGAGCGTGCTCAGAAATGAGGCATTTTATTTTCTGTTCCTTCCTTTGCTGATTGGATCTAACAACTGAGCCAGGAAAAAAAAAATTAGGTAGCTGCGGCCAGCATATAATCATTAAATTTGTTTTTGGATGACCTGTGTGAAATTCATCAGGAGCGATTTATTGGGAAGTTCATTGCATCGGTGTTCATTATTTACTCTGTTAAGCTTAGGCACAGCGGCAATCAGTGGAGAAAATTGGACTGTTAGGGCCTTGGACTTCAGTGTTTGTAATTTCCTCTAYGCAGTTGCAGCATGAAATATATTTGGCACAGACAACTCACTCCTTCGGCTGTTACAGCTCGGTGTGCTCACAATGGTGGCTCTGACAACTGGAGAGGTGAAAGCAGGTCTGGGGAAAAGAAAAGAGAAATAGAAAGCAGCCTGAATCCCGACCCTGGTGCTGAGYGCTTCCAAAGGCCTGCAGTGACTTAACACCGCAGTTATTTTTCATGTCTCTGCCACGCAGCTGAGGCAAAGCTACTGCTCTTGCTCCCAGTGAAGTCCCCCCTCCATCGCTGGACTCTGACAGGCACAAGCAGGCCAGACCTGAGCTGAGCRGTACAGGGACTAAAATCCAGGGGATCCACAAGAATGATGGAGAACTGGTGGTATTTGTATTATACAGATTGCGTTTTCCTGGACGTCAAGGGGAAGATGCAAGAGGAACCAGCCTGGAGATGAAATACCTCTCCGCAGGTCTCTCCTTCCCGCGGTAGCTGTAGTTTGCTGGCCCCCTGCCCTATTAAAGACACCTTGCAATGACAAGCAGCGACACACGACATCATTGCAGTGGCTTCGCAATTCTGAATATAGCCAACTCCATCAGCTCTGTAATAACCAGACATCAGCTCTCTCGTGGTACCTACAGTGCTTCTCCAGCAGGATTGGCTGTCAGAGTCTTTGTCCTAAGACAAAGAGACAGTCTTCAAGGCATCTCTGATCCCCCACCAGTGCCTTGTTTGTCCCCTAGCTGGTGGCACATCCCACCACCACCAGCAAGGGACCAGAGGAGAGCAGAGTTTCTAGGATATGAGGGGTTGGGTGCAGACAAGGTGTTGGACCAAAGTAAGGGAGATCTCATCTCYTGGTTGGGACAGATGTTAGGAGGGGGGTCCACTGCTGCCTTTCCCTCATGGGCAAAGTCCCCAGTGGACTCAGACTGTCAGAAAGACAGAGAGATAACGAGAGAGAGAGAGACCTGAGCTAACGAGAAAGAGAGAGACCTCTTTCCCCAAGCCCCTCTGATCCCTCATCCAAGATTTTTAAGACTATTGTTTTGCTCATGCAGGGTGCTGGCAGCTGTCCCCACATGGGGACTTCTCCAAATTCAAGGCAGCCAGCTCTGATGTGACACACACCCCCCGCCCATGCAACTCCTCAGTGGAAAAGCTCAGGGAGGTGCAGCAAGAAACACAAGAGGATCGAGGGGAAATGAGYAAACCCAAGCCACTGGCTGCAGGGAATTGTTTTAGGGAGGTTGGCTGTGCTCCCAGTAGGCTGAACAGCAGTAACACAGCCATAGGAATAAGCTGAAGGGAAGGTGTCAAACAGACTCACACCTCTGCCCCATCACCGTGAAAAGGAGGACCTGCAAAGCTGGGTTAAGCATGATTTAAGCAGCATGCAAGCTACCTGTTTTACACCTTGCTTCTCTYCCTACTCAGGAGCAGCAAGGCAGCATTTCAGGTTTCTCCTTCCTCCCTCCATCCAGCTGGGTCCTTTTATTGCTTGATGCTTCTTGGTGAATCACCAAGTGAATTTGCATGGGGCATTTGCAAGTGCAAAGAACTATCAGAGTGCTAGGGCTGCCTATAAATCTGCTTTGTGGCATGTGCGGCATGTATTTGGGAGCTGATTGTTTTTATAATTGAATAGTAAATCAACGTATTTAAGGCCAGCCTTTGCCATTAACTCTTTGGAGTATGAAATGCTCCCTCTGTCAATAGTGGGAAGGTTTTATTAGGATAATAACTGCTGATTTAGAGCTTCAGTTCTGGTTTTGTTTGTTTGTTATTTTTTAATGCTCAGTTCAGTGTTTGCTGTTCCAGAGCCAGGAGAATTTGGGGGACATTTCACACCACAGCCAAGCACCATTCGAAATGCGACATGAGATTGAATGTCTGGGGAACACGTCTCACCCTCTGTGCCACATCAGACTCTTCAGCAATGAGGGAACAGCAGATTAACGAGTTTTCCTTCCTTATCACAGATGGAGTCACTTCTCACCTGCCTGAACTACCCCATCCCCTTCTTTGAGCTTTCAGCTTGAGAAGCTGAGTGCAGTGAGGGCTCTTTGAGATGTATTTTGGGGGCTGAATCTACTTCAAACCACTGATCTTCACTGGGCCATACTGGATGTGGGTTGCCCGTTCTCTTCACCTCCTGGCTACCAGACAGCCATTCTCCTTCCCCTCATCGAACGTTGGCCTAGAAGATTTATCTCTCCTTGGTGCATCCAGAAATCCCCCTTCTCACATGAAGAGCAGGAACGTGTCAGATGAGGCTGTGAATAACTGAGCCCGCATAGTGAGCTGCTGCTCATTAATCACTCAGAAGAGAAGCCCAGGCGTTTAGGGGAACTGTAAAAGTCCCTCATCTGCATGATTAGCTCTTTCCCAGCTGATTACAGAAGAAGAACACTCTTTGAGCAGCTTCTGTGTTTTTAATGATTCCTTAAATGTGAGTAGATTACCCCAAAAGCTCTGGGCAACCAGAGACAATCCCTTATGCCATCCTCTGCCCTCCCTTTAGTGGATCAAGAGAGTCTGCATGACCGAATGCAGAGAGGTTGGATGGGAGGACACCAAGACACCCATGGGCACACAGCCACCGACTCCCACGGAGGGGTCACCCCTGCCATGTGGAGGACACAGAGGAGGGAAAGGTTGAGTAAGAGTGGTCTGGGCACAGAGATGACAACATGGGACTGGAGGGGATGCCTTACAGATGGTTGGTCAAATTTGGAGACAGATGGGACCTGACATCTTCTGCAGCAACATGGGCAGATGCTCCCTCCCCTCTGTAGGTCCAGTGGTCACAACAAGGCAGTCAGTACAATGTCCCATTGTGGCCAGAGTGGCTACTCAGGTGAGTAAGGGCTTCTGCTGCTAGGATAAAAGTTGCTGTGTTGTGACATGAAGCCCCACACCCCGCAGACCTGCATGTTCAGGGATGGCCTTTGGGAGTCCATGAAGTCGTAGTGCTCTGGCTTTTCTGTCACATTCCTCCCCCAAGCCATCCGTACCTTCTCATCCCAACAGAGTGGTTCCTTGTGCAGCTGTGCTGCAAATTTGCCTCCCCACATTTTGACTAAGTGATGCAGTGACAGATGCAGAGGAGCAAGGCAGGCGGGTACAAAGAGCTCCAAACAGGACAGGCACCAAAGGAATCAGACAGCTCRTAGATGAGCTGCGTGACGATGCAAGCACAGCCCTTTCCCTGGAGGCTGAGACCACCACGTCTACCCCTCCTACCACCCCCTCAATGCCACATGTGCRATGAGATGAAGAGYGTGGTCTGACGTGTGCTTGCTSTGTGGGTGATGAAGGCTGCCTGCAYGGCRCACRGGCTCAAGTTGGACCCAAAGCCTGCTGAAGTGTTTGAAGATTATTCACATATATATAATTACTGCTAAACCCCCCCACCCCGCTCACCTGACAACTTCAAAGGCAGCGGCGCAAAACCAAACCCCACAACTGTGCAGCTCCCCTCAGATTTGACCCTTCTCCAGGGAGGTATCAGGCAGCTGCCGGTGAATGGCTTCTCCGACGTTCCTGTCCAGCCTTACTTTCCAGGAGCGGCCAGATGAGCACAAAGATGAYGCAAACCAGGCGGGCAGGGTAACATTTTGAGGGTGGGAACACCAAATCCTGCCAGGAAATGGTACCCATCCAGGACCACGGAGAAGCTGGAGCTAAAATGTGATAGCTGCTGGGGGCACCGAGGGATGAAGAGGAGGCAGAGGGAAGTGCACAAATCCATGGCAAGGCATAAAAATGGATGCGGCTCCCGGAGAAAGATGGACAGACAGCGTTCGACCCKTTGGGATGGCCATGCTTAGCTTTCAGCTTGCGATTTGCACTGTGTGATTTATGGAGGAAAAAAGCTCAATTTTTCATCCTTTCCGCTAAGGAARGAGAACATGTCCTGGGTAATCCCCTGGCTGGATGTGCTGTGCTGGACCAAGGATGTGGCACTGGAAGGAGAAAGTTTGGGGTGACATTTCCCACCACCCCAAGTATTTTCTGTGTCCATCAAATTACCACCTAGGCATTTTATTTCCCCAAGAATGCTTCTTTTTTTAATGGCCCCATTCAGGAACAATCTGTCTCCAGCCCAAAATAYGTAAGGCTAATTTCACTCCAGTTGCCATCCCCCGTGGAGGGAGGTCTTAAAGGAGCCATTTCATCTCGGAGCGCATGAGCAGGCAGCCGGTCCTTGCACTGCCAAGCCAAACAGATGGGGTGGAGGGGGGAGACAGGGAGGGTGGACAAGTGTGTTTCTGAGGTTTTAATAATCCCTTCTCCTGTCTGAATCCTCACAAATCCCAGTGGAAGGGCAGGCATTTTCCAGATGGTAGGAAATAAACTCTGGGACACTTCCACGATGAGAACTCATTAGCCCTGCTGGCTCTGCTCCAAGCTCGATGGCAGTCCATGGAAACTGTATTTGGACCTGCCCTTTTTCTATCATCTGTTCCCATGAAATCTCCAGTCCCATCTTACACGGACAAGCTGCCCAGCTAGCTATTAATTTGATTACGTGTGGCCTTTGCCTCTTGGAGAGCTTAGAGCTCGGGCAAGTATCTTCCTGTAAACCTACTGCACACTAATCCAAGCATCTCAGCTGCCTTCACGCCACCCATCTGCTCGCCACTCGGTTGATGCTAACCTGTCCGCGCGGAGTCTCGGGAATAGTGAGGTGTTTGGCTGGCTTCCAGGTTGCAAAGGCAGAGCACTGGATAAAAAAAAAAAAAAAAAAAGGCATATATGTACATGCACACAAAGGGATTTAAGCCCAGCCACAGCCAAATGTTACTACTGTGCTTTGCACGGGCTGCAGCGGTGTTCGCTGTCCTACCACACACCCCGTGCACCCCACAAACTGGGGYGGGGGGGTTCTTCCAGGCAGCATCTGCACTTGGTGGCTGTCACTGCCACCCACCACAGATGACACAGCCTCCGGAGCAATCGCGAGGCTCCAAGTCATCGCCTTCTGSCCCGAGTCTCCAACAGCCGTCAGCGGAGTGACAGGAAAGCCACGTGAGCAGTACCAGGTCCTGGTAGGGCTCTGCTGCCGTAGGTGCTTCTAGCTGCAGTAGCAACCTGGCTCGGTAGGCAGGGTGCTCCTCCTTGTGTGGTTGCAGGATGTCAGACTCAGCCAAAGTTGTCATCTAGAATAAAAGGTTCTCTGCAGCTTTTTTCCTCTCTAAAACCTCGTAGCTTTCCCATAGCACAAAGCTTGTCCAGATTGCAGATAGCTTGAAGCCCTTTAACAGTCTTTTGAACAAGCCTCACCTAAAAAGAGATGTTTCTGCAATTCAGTTGGGTAAGAGGTGTCCCACCTCCTRTGGGGGTGACCCAATTGCCCTCTGTTTCAAAACGTGAGAGGCACAGTAGGAAAACCCTCATGCCAGCTGAGAGAGGCAGCAGGACTGTCCTCTTTCATTGCAGCAGTGTTSTACACACAGGAAGCTCTTTCGAAGAGGTCGGTGCAGTGTAAGGCGCCATGAAGCAGCCRGTATTTCAGGTTTGCAGTGAGCGCTGGGGATGTTTGTATGGCCTCAGCATTTCCTCTCTGTGTTCCAGCCTACRTGGCTGACGGTGCTTCGGTGCTTGTTGCAGAGGGATAGCAGCGGGCAGCCAGAGCAGACTGCCCGGTGAGGTGGGGTTCAGCCCTCCTGCGCCATGTGCAGCCCAGTGTATGACTTGACACTGCAGGTTTGTGGTGGGGACGGGCAGCAGTCGTTTCAGCCGGGCACTGTGGCGTTGGGCTGCCAGGAGGGCACGCGGTGGCTGACAGCCGAGTCCTGTGGTCACAGGGAGTCCCAGCGCGGGAGGGAAGCCGGCGCTGATAATCCTGCAGTCGGGGAGTGCGGGGTTCGCATCAAAAAGTGACTTTCCCTGTTTGCAGAAGGTGAAATCTGCAGATGTAGCCTATAAAACAGTGTCGTTTTGAGAAAGAGAATATCCTAGATACCATGAAAGCTTGAAACAGGTACAGCAGCCCTAYAGGGAGCAAGCAGCTGCTGTCCTCAAGCAGCTCCTACTTGGCTTTGTAGCTCTGATGATTCAGAAATTGCTCTCCTAGACCACAACAAATCCAAAAGCCTCCCAAAACATACTCCCAGATAGGCTTCCTCCTTCTCTTTCAGGATTTTCCATCTTTTCCCAAGCTCTCCAGCCACTGCCTTTGCTGCCCGTCCCTGAACACAGTCTAGACATGCACCATCTGGAGAAGAGCCTTTGCAGGGCAGCCTCTGCCCAGAGGGCTGTGGGAGGAGGCACAGAGTGCTCAGTGGAAAAGGAGTAAATCTCATTAAGAGTTTTAACATTTATGGCCAGCGAGATAATGAAGGAAGGTAATTTGGGGTAGCCTTATTGCAGTTATCATAATGTTTCCCTGAAGCACAAAGATAAAAGTCAGTGGATAATGTCCATAAAGAGTTTTTATATGTTCCTCTTTTTATTTTTTTTTAAGCAATAGCCATTGCAGTCAAAGACGGATGTCATCTTACGAACACAGAGAAAGCAATTGTGATGTTGAAACCCAGAACTACAAGACTCTCAAGGGTCACCTGGCTGTCATGACCCATGTTGGAGACCCCCTGCAGTTGACAGGAATCCCTTGTCCCCAATATTAAATTGTTTTACCATGAGGAGCCGTGCTCTCCCCATGTTTTGCTCACAGGGACTTGTATTTGGAGACGTCCTGGCAGATCTTCCCTTCCTCCCCTCCTTTATTTTCTGGCTTTACTTTCTCATTTTACCCTGTTCTGCAATGTGAGAAGAAGGGTAGATGGTGGGCTGGGAATGGGGTATGCCTAAAATGAGGGGAAACAAATAACTTTTCTATTTTTTTCTCTGCACTAATGAACTTGTGGAACTCTCTGCCACAGGGCATGACTGGAGCTAAGCGGTTCCTGTGTACAACACAACTTATCACAAAACATGCTTGCACAAAACTCTTTATCGCCTTTGCTTAAGACTTATATTAAGAGCGGATTGGTATCTGTAAGACATTTTTTTGTGKCCCAAAGCTCGTTGTTTGCTACGATTAGGGATCTTTATTTCTTCCTCCAAAACATGGTGTGACAAGCTTTCTGTTTTCTCAAAGAGGAATGCTGACAAATCAGTAATATTTAACATAGTGCAGCAGTGATTTGCAGGGCTAAACAAAACCGTCACCCCAGAGAGTTCGCAGCACCGGTGCCCGCTCCAGCAGCCGTCACCCGTGGGCGCACTGCGCTCTGAGGTGGGTCCACACGCCCCCCCGAACCCAAATCGACTGCAGAAGCCAGTCAGGTGATAAAAAAAACAAGCCAGTGGTGATAAAAAAACAAGACAACAAGCAACGATATTTCAAAAGCTGTCACTTTACTTCCCCCCCACACACTGTGACAGCCTGATCGCTCATCATTTCCCAAATGTTTCCAGCAAAATTGTATCAATTTTTTCCACCAGTTCTGAGATTGTACTTTTTTCTTAAGGAAACACATTACTTCACCATTTCAAACAGCCCCAGACCCTCACCCCAGCAGATGGCTGACACTTCGACAATACGAATTATCAATGTCACCAGTCCTCCCAGACAAAAACTAGGATAACCCGGACTGGCCTGTGACAGAAACAGCTGACTGGAAGTCAGAGCCATGGACTCTCTGCACGGCCCTTATYCTTGTTACAGTGCTACTGAGCAAAGCTGCCATCTTGCACAGAGCCCATTTTGGCCTGGGGCTTTGTGGCTGCGTAGCGGTGCCCTGAAGATTTTTTGTCTGACAGTATTGACTTTATGTCCCGATCTGGAACGCACAAATGGACACAAAGCCCTGCTTTGTGGGGAGTGGAGAAGAAGARAAAGGGTGACGGGCTGCATGAGGGCGGCGGCGGAGCCTCCAGCCACATGAGCATCTCCGCGAGCCGAGCGGCACCGCCTGAGGAGACCGCCCGTGAGGCGGACTACAACTCCCAAAATGCTCTGCGGCCTGGCGGCCCGCGCAGAAAACTACAACTCCCATCCTGCACCGCTCCACCCGCCGCTTTTCTATTGGCTGGCTGTCGGGCGGGCGCGAATCCTCTTCCCCGGAGTGGGCGTGGCGCTTCGCCCGTCTCCACGACAACAGGAGAGGAGACAAGATGGCGGCGGCCGGTTCGGTGGGGTGATGGGGTGGTACTCGAGTGGGAAGCGCCGATAGCGCAGCTCCCTCCGCGTCTTCGCTTCTTACTACAGCTTATGGCGGGGGGCGAGCAGAAGGGGGGAGAGGGCGGCCTCGGTGAGCTGCTTACGCCCAGCCTGCGGCAGCCACAGCTCAGCCTGCCTCACCAAGAGGACAAGCAGGAGGAGGATGACGAGGAGGAAGAGGARTCACAGCGCACAGAGGTTCAGCTCAGTGCCCCCCAGCTGTTTGGGGAAGGGTGTGCTCGTGAGGGAAGAGCCCTTTCCCTCTTCATGACTCAGTGCAGTTGTGGGGGAAAGAAGGGGGAGTTGATRGGGGCACCAGGTAGTGATTTCGCATTTCCCCAAAGAGGGGAAAGGCCGATTKGGTCTGTTCCCCTCACCTCTCATTTCTGCTTTTTTTAGGGGCTCTTCCATCCCCCATGGTGTCCAGGGTAGTTCTGGATTGCCCTTCTYTCTCCTTGCTGTGTAAAGACCAAGGATAAGCTGGCATATGGATGGCCAAATTAAACCCCTTTCCTGTTTATATGCCCAGCCCTGAGATTCAATAAGCCCCTGGACCCAAACGAATTTTTTCTCCCTGCTCTGCTGGGCTCTGAAGTGTTCTCTGCCACAGCATTATCACCTCATATTTTTACCTAGTAGGAATGCATCTGTGGTCTCCATTGCTATAACATGTAGGTGCTATAATTTAGATGACTACCACGTGAAACATTATTTATCTTGGTCCCTAGCTTAGCAATTGTTGTGTGACTTCTCCAAGCTCATAGGAATTTCACAAGCCATTGGCTTATTTTCTCATTAAACCTACGCAGTGCTTCATTAGTGCCATCTGTCAAGTACCCTCTTTGGCAAAGACTGTTCTCTGAAGAGTAGCGCTAGCTGCTCATGCTGAACAAATTTAAAGGGCCTCCAATAATGTGCATATTGGGGTACAACACTGGGGTTATGTTAGTGCTGATTTGCTRAGATGTTAACATCCATAATCAATGTGAGTTTCATGGCTCAACATCTCTGTTGAGGTCATGTTTAGAGCTGTGCATTTAAACCATGAGGTAAAAAAAAATCCCATCAAAAAACCTTTATAAATGTATAGAGCTAGTATGTGACATGTTTCTATTTATCCGTTTTGAGGGCTGTATTCATCATTTTTCCTAACATACAGTTCCTTAGTAGGGTGATGGAGCACTAAAAGCAGCATTTGACTGAGGACTTTTATTAAACTCTGTTCCCGGTTGCATCCCAAGCAGCCCCCAGATTCTACTGATTGTGGAATTTCATTTCATAAATCTCCCCTTAATCCATTCCTCTCCCTGCCTCCCCTTTCTGGTATTTTATAGGGTAAGTTTGATGGAGTGTTGGATGAAGACACTGTGGCTGAGGGTCTCCACAAGCTAGGGCGCTCAGCCCCTGGTATCGAATACGTTTATCTTAATCTGTCGCTTTCAGTAAGTATAAGCAAAGAACATCATTGTAAAGTGCTTCTCTGCTCAAAGGTTTCCTCTTTTTAACAGCAAATAGTCGGTCTAGTAAAAAAATTTCAAGAGGCAGATTTTTGTCTTTACCTGTCAATGCYGTTTCACGTACATGGGACTTCTGACAAGACACAGCATGGCTCCTGCTGACAACTGCCATATCAGTATGGTTTTTTTTTCACTTAGTAGCAGCAGCAGTAAGATTTTTCCTTACCCGGTTTTCAGGTGTGAAAATGTATCTTCCYGCTTCAGCCAGCTGGAGAAAAAATAGAGGAACATGCTAAACACCTGAGAATGCTGCATTCATTGTCCCTTCAGAAAGTTAAAATGGTTGTGTCTTTTTAAAGATTACTTGCTGCCGCTCCGTTTTCTATGCAGCCTTGTTTTTCTGGCATTTCTCCTAGCTACAGCTGTCTCTCCTGGTTGTGTTTTAAAGTCTTCTTTTGACATTTTCTCCATTCATGGCTGGTCTGCGGGTCTAACATCACTTTCTGTATATGTCATCCTGTTCTGACACATCCAGCTGGAGGGACCTTGGGGCACCTCTTCAATGTCTCCTGCTACTGTGTATCTCTTGGGAGAGCGGGTGAGRTTATACAGCTAGTTATTAAAGTCTCTTTGCTTTATTTTTCCAGGGTCGTGAGTTAAGTGACATTAACATTCTCTCCAGATACGTTCACCTACAGAAGCTGGAACTTTCAAATAATAAAATTAATGGTATGTAGTAAATACACTAGTAAATTCTTGGGTTGTGAAATCATTTAAGATGAGAAATGCACTGTACCATGTAGCTTTAATATCACAAAGCCTGGTCTACATTTTAATAGTGTAACTACTCCAGCTCTACASACTGAGGCAATGGCTAGATCTTCTTGAGAATGATGTATGGACTGTTCAGACAGCTGCACCAGCATATGCTTATCAGAGGGTACATGGAGATTATTGTCCAGTTTATTATCCAAAGATAAAATGCAAGCAAGCATGTCAATACAATATTAAGGTTGAGATTTTACATGTGCAGATGTCATAATATTTAAAGTTATGTCTGGTACAGTTTTGCCAGCCTTGGGTTTTCCTRTGTCAAGGTTTCCCACTGATGACAAAATGTAAAAAATTTTATCCTGGATTTAGAMGGTAACAAATGGAGACTGGGGTAAGCTCCACAGTCTTCTACTCCTTCCCTCTCCCTCGTATTCCCCAACTCATTTTTTAATTTTAACACCAAAAGGAGTAAGCTGTGATGGCARCCTGTTGCATTACTTCTTTCAAGTTCATTTCACTGGAGGTGCTGGMGTCCATTAATAGCAGCACTTTTGTAAGGCAGCACTTCTCCGTGCTCATTTTACTAATAGTTTGTCTGTGAAGGCTAGGTCTGAACAGAGCAGGGACTTTTCCATAGCTACTAGTCATTTAGTCTTCAGTGGTAGCCTAAATATATTTCTCCACTAATTAGTAACTTAGGACAGAGGTAGTCTCTCTCTCATTCTAGAGGTAGCTAGAATGTAAAACTATATTCTGGCTTATAGGCAAATCAATTGACATAAGGGAAATTTAGTGTAGAACTTGAATATTCATTCTTTGTGGTTTAGAAACCATCTTTTTTCTGTTAGAAGGTGTTGTTATATCYGACTTCTGCATTTCAAACATCTCTTTCTGAATGTGTAACTACAAATTGATTCTTGATTGCTATTGGACATAATTATTGCATTTTGACATGATCTCTGCATTTACCTATGCATTCATGTACAGGAGTTRACATTTTGTTTTTGTTACTAGATCTTTCTTGTATCAGTCACATGCCTCACTTACTAGAACTGAATGCTTCCAACAATGAATTGACTACATATTTCGTTTTTAAACCACCTAAAAATCTCAAGGTAAGTTGCAAAAAATGCATTTTATAGATTTAAATTCAAAATGGTTTTCTAAATCTAATTTGGACATGTGCAAAAGCGAATTTCTATGCCTTCCTTATTCTTCTTTCTTACCTCATTTGACATTTTAATAGCTTTTCCAAATGTTTGGGTATTTTACACTGCACATTTCAGTCTTTTATTTTCTTTCACACTCTGAACCCTGGCGTGCCATGGGAAGGTGTATTGTACAGCTAACTGTTCTAGCCAGAGGTAAATATAGCSAGAACTTTTTCCTTGCTTGTCAAATTCATCAGACCTTTAGTGGGATCAGTTCCTGCCTTTCAAATTGACTGGTGCCAGTCGTTAGTGTGAAACATGTACTTAAAATGTAGCTGTGTGCTAGTCTTCCCTTTGCTGTTGTTTTCTTGTTGCCCACTTTGGGTTGTGAAAAGCAGGAGGTTGTTTTCGAGTATGACCTTTATGTATTTCTCTGTCTTCTCTGTTAGTTTTTTAATATGTATGCATAATTACAGGACCATTAATGATAGTGTTGTTGGAAGAAAGTATAGTTTTGGAAATTCCCAAAATGTGAATCCTATGTGTTATAAAAAAGACCCTTTCTGTTTATGTCCCAATATTAATATTAATGATCTTCTTATTTCTTCCACACCCTTGATTGCAAGTTTAATGTAACAGCTGTTCAGTTTCACAGGACAGCTGTAAATGCTGAAGAAAAAGAAGTAACTTTCTGTCTCCTTTTTTCTTTAGGAAGTAGATTTTTCATACAATCAAATACCTAAAATGCAAGATTTGTCAGCATACCAGTCACTTACTAAACTCTTGCTGGATTGTATCCTTTATGGAAACTTGAGTGGGAGAAAAGTTGCTTGTTTACTTTCTGAACAGCTGTTTGCTTCAAATAGATACCTGTTTTCTTTGTATTTTTCCTTCGTGTCAGTTTTGTCTTTAGAAGCAAGATTAAACACTGTAATTCTGGTGGTGAAACTGATCTTAATTTACTYAAGCATGGCTGGTGTTAAAGGTGTTTGTGTGTACATGTAAGGTATTAGCTTGCTAGAGGAACACAAAAAMCCCTCCACTTTGCATCATGTAAAACTGAAAAAGTGACATGTCACACTGCCTTTGCATGGCAGAGGTAATAAATAATCCMAGTATTTTGATATAAGAAAGGTTAATAGGAAATCAGCTTGGAATGCTAAGCTCCCTTAAATGAAAAAGGTATATGTTATTTAATCTTAGACATAGCTAATTACACAGGGACTGCAGAGGCTCTGTGGAGGACAAGGCCGTTTAATGACAATGAAGAGRATCTTTAAGTGAGAGAAAACTTCCTGGAGTATGCTGAGGGAAGTACACAGAGCGAAGGTGTTCTGCTACACACCTTCCACGCTCTCGCTGTGGTACYCAGTTTGTGGGATTAGAAACACTGTTCTGGCAGCAATCAGATAAACATGAACCTGCAGATTAAGTTTTTTTGTTGCTTACTTCTCTAAGSCTGTCCATAGTACTCTTAGTCTCCCTAAAGATTCTCCTATGCTTTTCTGAAAGGTCTTCTGGAGTTTCAGTGCTGCCTTACTTACAATTGCTTCCCAGGGGCTTGTGAACCTTTCCTCTTTGCCTCATAAATTGCATCTTGATTTTCTGCTCTCTGAAGAGGAGAAGACAGCAGGCTGTTGCAGTTTTTTCTCTGTCTCTTGTCCTCGAAGTAGCCCATTACCAAATGATATTAATACAAAGCCCTTTCATGTAGGAGCAGATAAAGCATTTGCAGGGTGTCCAGTTACATTATTCACATGTTTTACAAGGTGTGCAGATGACGTGATTCTTGTCAGAAAATGGCATTGAGACACTGTCCCTTTGCAGTTCTAATTTTCCATCGCAGAGCAAAAACCGTATGGCAAAATGAAAAGGAAAAAAGATGAGAGATTTGTATTGTGGTTCTGAATCAGTATTTTTTCATTTGGTTTCAATGCAGCAGCGTGCTGTCTTCCATTTCTTCATTTGTCAATGAAGATGCATTGAAATGGGGAGAAAAACTGTTTCATGCGTACAGTTGCAACGGGACCCTCTGAAATAGAAGAAAATGAGGGCAGAATTTAGAATAGCGAAGTGGCGCTGTTCCTAACCCATGTCAAGCACTCCTTGCCAAAGACATGCCAGACAAAACAAGCTGTTCTTTGTAATCGTARATGAAAATACTACATTAAATATCATGCAGTAGCAGAAATGTTTGGCATGCATTTCTTGTTGACAGTAACTATTTCTTACCATATTTAAGTGAATTATGATGCAGATGGTAAGGTCATTGTAACTTTTTTCTGACAGGTACACACACAAGCACACCTGACAGGGTTATAAATGAGTTTTCAGGGAGGAAACTGTCCAAACCAGAGAGAGAGACAGCTTGGGCAATAATATCTGACAAAGCATTATAGTGAGTCATTAAAAGACTAGAACTGATTGTATTAGTTTTTAGTGCTGAGCAATTTGCTGCCTCATATTGAYGCTTATGGCTTAAACAATATTTTTTCCTTGCCAAAAGGTTTTCTCCTCAGTTGAAAGAGAAGCAGTCCCATTTTGTATGCAAATCAATGAATATCTGTCAAATATCAGTGCCTGTGGATGGTTTGATTTCTTTTCTAAATGACAAAGACAGCCTAGTGTGAGGTCCTATGATGAGATAAATCTGTGCTTACCAGCTCATTTCTCCTCCTCTCCTTCCCCATCTAGGTCTGGGAGTGTAGAACTTGGGTAACRTAGAATTAAGTCCTTATGTAGGAATGCAATTAGGAAAAAACAGTTAGGTCACAGCTATTAAAGAATATTCTATTGTCCCTGGCTAAGCTTACATTTTATTTGGTTACAATATCATTCAGACTGAGACAAAAAAATCCTGATAATTAGTCTGCTGCCTGGTAAGACTAGAAACGTGAATGAAAACTCACTTGCCCCTCTTTGCAGGCAGAGTTCATTCTCTCAAGTCAATGAAAAATATATTCTTTTGTGATTGCCTAAAGGCATTTCTCTGTGTCTTGCACGTTCTGGCTATTTTTTTCAGTTATTTTTCTTGGTTTTTTATGTAACTAGTTCCAGCTTGGACACTTAAAAAGCAAGTGCAATTCTTCTTGCCTAATTTCAGTCACCGAACAATTAGATGCCTGGATCAGAGTTATCTGATTTCGGTMCAGTGGAGAGATACAGAGCCAGGTACCTCTGCAGTTCATCCCATTGTAAGASAGCAATCTGACATAGCTTGTTGTCAGGGGAAAGTTGCTTTGTTTAAGTAATCTGGGTGGGTAATGTTAATGCTGATGTTTGCTGAGAGGAATCCAAACTACTTTTACAGCTGCTTTTGAGTTTAATGTTAATTTAAAATACACTTTCCCCTTTCAGTACAGATGGCCAGTACAGAACAGGTATAACGTAGAGTGAAATAGCCCCATATAGTACTATTGTCTGTTATTACTTGGATAATTTGTGTATAATGCTTGGAGGTCAAGGTCAGTTAGGAGCCACGTTGGAGCTCCATAAATGTAAAAAGATCGTGTCTTCCTCTGATGACTCAGCCACGAGCCTGTATTCTACAGCTGACCTAACATGACCGGTGCCCAGTTAAAGTMAAAGGCATAAAGACCCCTATGTTTTAGCCTGTGCATATGCATCTGATGAGAAGACCAGAGATTTACAGCACAGTTTTGCAAGATGTGGCAAGGTAGTTCTTTCCCCACACTCCTGTTCCCTGATTTCCACTACTTTTTTGATTTGCCGTCAGCCCAGTTATGCCAGCTTGAAGGGCTACACTGTAAAACCAGGTCACAGAAACTATCATCTGAGTTAAAAGCTCCTTCAAAAAGGAGAGGAGGCTATTTCTAGCTGGATCAGTGCCACTTATCCTGCAGCCCCACAGAAAGCTATGTCAGTAAAACAAGGAGGCAGTAAGCTTCAGAAAGGGGTGGATGTGAGCAGCTGGGATTTTAAACTACTTAGCATGAAGCGTTTGATGTCCAGCTCCCCTTACAATAAAATTCAGCTCCATTGGCAAATTAAGCTACTAATTATTGCTAAGGTTTTGTGTTATTTTCCTTAAATGCAAAAACCTCTGTATAGTTAATAACATAGAGGAGATAAGAGGACTRGAGAAGTGTCACAGTCTGACTCATCTTAGTTTGTCACACAACAGACTCRTTGCAATCAGTGGCCTTGAGAATTTACCTATCAGAATACTCAATCTGGTAAGAAAGAAGTAATTCTAGTTGTTTTCCTGTCTGTCTTTTATCAATATATTAATGYCTTAATAAACATGAAGGTAATTGCATAACAAATTTTCAGAGATATGTGTAATACTGGACACATTTTTTTATTAATACAGGATCATAGAATGATATAGGTTAGATGGGAGCTGTGAAGGTCATCTGATCCAGCTTCCTGCTCAAAGCAGAGCCATCTTCAGTGGAGGTTGCTCAGGGCCTTGTTCAGCTGGATTTTGAATTTCTCCAAAGATATTTTGCATTTACTCTGGGTAGGTTTTGTTGTTGCTTAGGTGATGTGTAAGAAGTTACTTACTGTGCAAGTCCCACAATAGAAACAATGAAGATTTTTTTTGAAAAGTACATTTCCTCATAAAGTTGTGTTCATGATAGCAGTGAGCTAGGACAGGAGAGGGAGAAGTGACAACTGAGAAGCCTGCATTCATTTTAGAAAAGAAGTTAAGTTTAATATGCAAATCTGATATATTATTAAAGGATCTTTGYTTAATTTTTTAAGGATCTTGTAATGAGATTGGGAGCTTTAAATTGCCAGCTTTCTGTCAAGATATCTAGGGTATATTTGCTTAAATACAACATTTCTAGGTTATATTTCTAGATGCTTTAGKGAGATTTATCTTACCTGACTTCAGATTTCTGCAGTGTAGACAACTGCATGTGAGCTAGTTGTTCTCTGCTGCCTCAAACTTCAGTAGAGAGAAATGGACGCTTAAAATACTTCATTATTCTGATCCAGCTGCTGACATCTACMTTAACACAAGATGCATCAAGCCTTGGAAGTGCCTGTTTCTCTCTGTTGGCTATGAAGATAGCCAAGGATAACTAGCCCAAATATAGACCTCGATCTGTCACTGCCTACACTTGTTTGCATGCATCTTGCTCTTTTACAGGTCTTGGGAAGGCATTTATCTCAGTGTTCCTCAGTTTCATGTTCGTAAAATGTCCTTAATAATACCAACGCTTTCTTCTAAATCATTTTGAGATACTTGATAGGAAGAGCCATCGATATAGAGGTTGCGCAGAAACACAAGCAAAAACTATTTTTGATGCAATTCAGTTGGTATAAAATACAACAGGCTACTTCTTAATAAGTTTKACTTTGTAATAATAAATTTTAAAATATTTAATGGGATTTTAAAAAWGAGTACCAAAAACCTATACATAGAAATATGCTCATATTTGCTACATTAGTTTTAAGCACCTACATAAATATTTTAGGTAAAGTGAATGAATCCCTTATCAAGAATAGAAATATTCTTTTCCAATCTTTTAAAATTTTAAAGATTTTTCTTCTGTTCTGTAGTAATTGATATAGAAAAGAGTAACTAAGGTCTGTACCCATCAAGGCCCRATTGGCCCTTGTACTTATTACTGCTTCGATATTCAGGAAAAGTATTCACATTYAAAAGTGGGCAGTAGTATGTTTTGAATAATATATTCAAATAGTGTTCAGTAACGTATTTTTAATATATTTCAGATATATAATGCCTTCAGTAGCTTCCAGTTATGCCCTTAGTGGCAATAAAACTGAATTTTGTCTCATTTTTAGTGGATAAGATTAATTCAGATTGGCAAAATCATGTCTAAAAGTTCTGAAATGAACTATAGAAGTATGACAATCTAAGCTGACAGGAAGATCTTTACTCAAAATGCTTTCTTCAGGGAGAACTACAGTAAGTCGCTCGACCATTGTGTGCCCTGATTTCCTCATCTGTTAAAAGGCCTAATAATAATTCTGTTAGGAATGGTTATCTGCTCTATAAAATGTTTTGGAGGTTGTGTTAACAGTTAAGCCTTATTAACATGAACATGTTCTTCAGTTTTGGTTCTTACATGCTGATATTATTTATACAACTGCTTGTCTTTTTTAATTAGCAGAGTAGATAGTCATGTGGAAATGATGTAAATAGATTTTAGCATAGCATTTTCTTTTACTTATTAGAATAAAATGCAGTTCTTCTTTCATGGGAGCAGTCATCCCCTCTCTTCCCATTGATTYGGCTTCTTTTCCATTTTCCCTTGAGCTTTTTAGGTTGAATGAGTAGTAAGGTCTGAAGTTTGGAAGAAAGGCTTCAAAAACTGTAAATACTGCCTAGCTATACCAAAAAGCCTTTATTCTGCTTGTGTTTGCAAAAAATAAGAAGTGCAGCTCTAATGAACTGGACTCTTAGGAATTTTGTGCTTTGCAAAAAAGGATCTCTACACAAATCCCTTTTGTTCACAGAATTTTATGTGCACCTCTTGCACAGCATTTTGCAACTAGAGCTCTGAGCTGTATCCTATTAAACAGAGGTCTAACGAAGAACAGGAAGAGAAGAGGGAGCCTCCATGCTATTAATAACCTAATTAAACATTTAAAAGTCAGGAAAAATGTCAAGGACAGACAACTGGATTAGCATTAGAGTCAGCTGGCTTATTTATTTCAATAGTTCCTAAATATTTATTAATAGAATATGAGGCTTCTAAGCTTTCAGCACAAGGTGWTGCTGATGGAAAAATATAACTCGCAAGGTTATACAGAAAGAATCACGTTGAGAGGCCATCTGGGTACGTGTGGCCACTGGGACAAAGATGAGTRCAGAACCTAGCATGTTATACCTATTTGGAGTTCGTAGCAGAAACGAGTATGTGATTTGTGAGGCCCTGAGAAATGAAGCCATCTGGTGTCCAGTGATAAATGTAGGTCTTCTATCTTGTACTTCGTTTGGAAGGAATTTAAAACAATGATAGTTGGTTATAAGTTCTCAAAAGCTTGGGTCAMTTCTTGTGTTAGAGTCTAGATGAACTTACAGTAAGGTGGRTTTGTTGTGGGTTTTTTTTAACATTTCTGTGCATGCTGTCACTGACAGTAAATAAAGTCTGCCTTCACTTAGTATGCATTAAGATGAACTTGTGTATCCTAGAGATTTTTATAGACTGCCTGTAGTCCAAAGAAGACAGTACTGTATTGTTCTACCTTAATATTTTCATTATTTATTCTGTAATCATAAGTGTAAATATAACCATGATTACAGAGGGAAATTCTATGTATTTATGTATATATATTCTATAATTTTATGTGCATATCTATTTTCTAAATTTTGAGTTGGATGGTGACAAGACTATCCTTTAGCCAGTATCACCTTTAAAAGAATGCTAGAGCTCTTTTTATTGCCGTTGTCTCCCGCTGCTATTCAAGGTGAGTTGAAGATAAGATAATCAGAAGATAGTTGATTCTTTTTTCCTTGAGCAGTATGGAAAGCTGTAATATGTTATCTCAAGATGAAGATGGGGCTAATGCATAAAAGACCTATTTGTAATAGGATTCTCAATAATAAAACAAACTCTGTTCTTCCTCAGAAATGTTGTTTTCCATCTGTAGAACTTTATCAACAATTTGTGTGCTTTCATTTCTTCTTAGAGCTCTAACCAGATTGAGAAGATAACTGGGTTGGACAGCTTGAAAACTCTGCAGAAGCTGGACCTATCTAGCAATAAAATAGCTAGTCTAGAAGGCTTGGAGGAACACGATCTACTAGAGATGATCAACCTAGAGGATAACCAGGTAGCATACTTAATATTGATCTCAGCTTTTCCTAAGAATGCATAATTATTTTTTTTTTCTAAAATTCAATCCCTCTAAGGCTTAATCAAAACATTTTACAACACTGCAAGAAATGAATACTAGAAAAGGTGACATTTTTTCCTTTGGTATTTCACTCCAGTGCTGTTTCACATGTTGATTGATAGTGTACTCCTCAGGCCTTATTTAATATCTCTAGATGGGTTTATCTTTATGTAGGTATCACTTCTGTAGTATTTAGTGCTCACATACATAAAGAACTAACAGTGCTCCCTTGAGTGGATGAGATAGGGATGAGTATGCAGCTTTTTCAGCTTGATTATTCTTGAGGAGCTTTACTTACATCACAGCTTTTCTACTGCCAGGCCTCAGGAGGGTTTGCTAATATCTCTCAGCCCAATTTTATGACCACAGATTCTTCTGAGCTCTCAGCTGGAAACTTCCTGTAAGGCAGAACTGCATGTACTCTACTATAAAGTGGCTTTTGTTATGCAGCAGAATTTTCACTGGAAGTACAATGATACAATCCAACTCATTTGTATTTGAATTTTGAAGCTGAAGCCATATATACATAATACTTTTGATATTGAGCTTCCAGGGTCCTTAACTGAAAAGACTGTCAATTCACGGATCATTTTGACATCAAAGACAGATCTGCATTTGAAAAAAAAATCTAAGAAAATAAGAAATGAAAATATAAACCRGGAATTGAACATTTTCTGTCATTTTTCCCCATTTGCAAGATACATTTACAGGATGTAATTCAAGATACTATGAATTCTTTTTCTCACACTGCGTTCAGGTTGACATTTAAAGGTACATCAGTTGCACAAGACAGGAAACGAACTAATAGTATGGTTGCTATTAGCATTAATAACACCACTTCCATTGCCTCATATAGTTTCCACTGTTCTTTATGGCACGCAAAAGCTATTAATTTTACCTCATCAAAATTTGCCTCTTTTAATGATGTTATTGAAACTGTTTAATGAGTCACCATGTTTTGAACATTTCCTTCTGAAGAATAATTTAAAGAGAATTTTAATTAATTAGCACAGAAAGATCTGAGTTACTTCAGCTCACTACCACCCAGAATGATCTTAAATGCTTGATTTTTAAAAGATGGGCACAACAGGTTTATTTGCAAACCATGTCTCTCATATACATGTTCAGTGATTTTCAGATGTTGACAGTTGGCATTCTATGATTTATTTAGGAAATCCACCCAAATGACATTTAACTTGGTCAAAACTGTTCCRTGGTGGATTTCTTGTTATCTCAAAATGAATATTGGGTGGGCTATGTTTAAGGTTTATGTTTTTAGGCACTTTACATAAGCTGAATATAAGTTAGGGATAGAATCTGAAGTCTTCTAGGTTTAGTCTTTCAGCAGTGGAGGAAAAACAGGCATCCTTACAAGGCAATTCATCCCAGCCTACCATGGATCAGATGACCTCTGGAACTGCCTCTCTCCGCTGATTATAAAGTGAGGTTAAGCGATTGACTTGGGCTAACTTAACAGATGGCTAAAATGAAGCGACATGAATTCCATTTGACCCATTTTGTTTTAATTAAGAGCCCTGCAACTGTTCGCTCAGGGTCTAGCACAAGTGCCTCTAGTATGACTTTGCTTTGGGCACACAAACTTTGATTAATCCCACGTAACTTCTCATGCTTATCTGATGTGCCTGAGTGCAGCCAGCCCAGGTTTCCTTTGTGGCTAGATGAGACCTTAAGTGAAATGCATTCACCCTCTGGACACAGACAGCCAAGGACAACTATACCGATGCTTTTCAGTCAAGTGCTGCAAGTTAGGTAGGATGAACTTGAGCTCCAGTGAAAAGAAACTCTTCGTAGAAGGCATTTTTTTTTGCTAGTCAACTCAAGCGCAAATATAACTGCAGAATTGCCTCACTTAAGCACATCAGCTGCATAAAAGCTAAATGTGTTCGGGCTTGACATTTGAAAGAACTGGGAAAATGCAGGTGGTTTGAAATTGCTGTCTGTATTATACTGCTTCTCCAGCTAACACCCAAGTTGTCTGCCTTTTGTGACTAGAAGTGCCTTATTGAAYGCAGTTAACATGTATACCCATTTTGTGAGTATAATGAATTTTTTTTATGTCCAGATTTTAAGAGCAGGGATTAAAAACTTTTTTTCCCCATAGTTATCATGGATTCTGTTGCTGCTGATTTATGCTCTGTTTCTGTCACTAATTAGATTGCTGAGCTGCGTGAACTTGAATGTATTGAAGATCTGCCTCTCCTCAGAGTTTTAAATCTTTTAAAAAATCCTGTACAGGTAAGAAAGAACTAAAGAGGAAGCCAAAAATAAGAAGCTAGAACTACTGTTTTGGATCACACCCTCAGTTTCTATCTCTGAGAGTGGCCAGGTCATTTCAGGGAACGAGTAGAAGAAATGATGAGTGATGGTTTCCCTGGCATGCTTACCCGCCTTTGTCTGGGAACTTTGTCTGAACCAAAGCTGCATATGAATCATGTTGTTTAATATCCACGTAGTAAATCCATGAGTTTTATTAATTCCATTTGTGAATCCACTTATGCGTTTGTACTCGCAGTATGCCATGATTTTTTGGGGCAAAAGATCCCCTTTTTGTTTGCTTTGAAGGTCTGTACTYGATTGTTCCGAGAAAAGCTCAAAGGAACTTAGTAGCTCCCCTTTTAAAATCATGTGTCTCTGGAATCTGTATCTTCTTTTCTTCTCTAGGATTTACTCAGTTCTCATTTATGGCTCCCATAATATTCCTCAATTAATGAATTAAACATCCATTTTATCAACAACAATGACATTTGCAAAATATCAGAAATTCTGACTTTGACTCTGCATTTGTAATTTGTCCTGAGTGATCAAAGATGATTCTATCCTGACTTTTGTGATTTCTAAATTATGTTTAAATTTTACAGTGATCTCCAATGTCAGAGAAAAGAAAAATGTTAAGGGTTTAACTTCTCCTTTCTGTAACTGCCAGTTTTGTATTGACTTTCGTGAGAGTGGTCTGTCATGGCACACCATGAAATTAGCATGAAAAAATACCCTTAATAGGCTGCCCCTGGTCATCCATAATCTGAAAGCCTTTTCTATTTAGATGTCCTTCCCCAAAGCAAAGTCTGATCCAATTACTGTTTTAATAACTTATACATGCAACAATCATCTTAAGACAGCTGTCTGAATTTCAGTTGTTTTACAGGACCTTACTGTTTTAGAACTAAGAAGCTTCATGAACTTGTCAGTGTCAGCTTTTTAATTTGATTTTTAATTATTCTGTTTTATTGTCTCAGACTTAAAAGCATGTATGATGACGCATTTGTAACACAAATTCTCTTTTAAAGTTCCTACAGTACTACCAAGTTTAAAAGTATTAAGCATAGTTTATAGAATCATTTAGGTTGGAAAAGACCTTTAAGGTCATCAGGTCCAACCACTAAGGTAGCACTGCCAAGTCCACCACTAAACCATGTCCCTAAGCACCACATCTACACATCTTTTTAAATACCTCCAAGAATGATGACTCCACCACTTCCCCGGGCAGCCTGTTCCAGTGCTTGACTACCCTTTCGSTGAAGAAATTTTTCCTAATAWCCAATCTAAATCTCCCTWGGCACAAATTGAGGCCATTTCCTCTTGTCCTGTGGCTTGCTGCTTGGGAGAAGAGACCGACCCCCATCTCACTACAACCTCCTTTCAGGTRGTTGTAGAGAGCGATAAGGTCTCCCCTCAGCCTCCTCTTCTCCAGACKAAACAACCACCGTTCCCTCAGCCGCTCCTCATCAGACTTGTTCTCCTCTAGACCCTTCACCAGCTTYGTYGCCCTTYTCTGGACACGCTCCAGCACCTCAATGTCCTTCTTGYAGTGAGGGGCCCAAAACTGAACACAGKATTCGAGGTGCRGCCTCACCAGTGCCGAGTACAGGGGCACGATCACCTCCCTGCTCCTGCTGGCCACACTATTCCTGACACAGGCCAGGATGCYGTTGGCCTTCGTGGCCACCYGRGCACACTGCCRGCTCATGTTCAGCCGGCTGTCCACCATTTATTAATTATATTATATTACGGTTATTCCATAATCCCAGCATAGCTAATGCTTTTGGGTCTCCAGCAGTCTTTCTTGGTGTTCTAGCGGGTAYGGTGGTGATTTTATATTCCCATCTTGACCTTTTGAACAATGTATTGCAGACTTTGGAACAACTATTARCTTTTGTTGCAGAAGCTAAGCTTGTGGTGGGAGGTCAATTTGTACAGTGTATTGACATCCTTYGGGGTAAAAAGCTTTTTATGTTGCAATGTATTAAGGCCAATTTAATTTCAACTGATTGAAATTAAATATTAGATTGATGAAGTTAAGTACTTTATGTCAAAGTGGAAACTGTCCTTCAGGAGCAAACAGATTATTGGGACTCGGTGATTTTCATGTTGCTCCAACTAACAGAACTGGATCTCAAGAGGATTTCAGTGGAAGAAAAGGTATGTAAACATCATATCATTCTGGAATTTTTCTAAATAAAGAATATTAAAAACTGTGCATGCAAATGTAGCTTTGTAGTCATTTGGGTGTGACAATTCTCCCATGTTTCAGCCCCCAAGATAGGCTACAAATTCAGAGACTTTTGCTTTTAAATCCAGATACGTATCTACAGAATTTGTGGAGCAGCTGTGGTATGTAAAAGTGCAAAGCTTACCTAAAAGCTTTRTTCAGTGAAGAAATTTACTTAGCAGCCGTTGTTACTCAGCTAGTGAATCTAAACAGGCAWCTACATTCATTAAATACTCTGAAGTGGTAACCACTGTGCTACTTCTACAGTACTGTTGTTGGGTTTTGTTAGTATCCTGTACAGCAAAGTGAACTCTGAAAGCAATAATGATGCTCATTTCCCATTCTACACCATACAGCTTTCACTGTAAAATCTTCTCCCCCCCCAAAAAAAAAACCTGCTCAGACTGCTTACAGTAACTTTCTATTGTAATAGAAACCTTTCCATTTTGTGCCATAATTTTACCGTAATTTGTTTGCTGCTTGTAGTATTTGGGCCCAAGCCATGCTAGAACTGTTAGGATTAACAGATGCCAATTGGGTTGGATTTCAGGGAATTATCCTTTAAAAATGATCCTTACAAGAAATTAATTACTCCCAACTTTAGCCACACAAATATTAGGGTTCTTGATTAATGCCAGACTCTCTCTATCATGAACAGAGAGAAGGGATGATACCAGAGGGTAATTTACCCCACCTACTAGAGGTGTTGATCTTACTCTTTGTCCTACATGGGAATCTATTCTCCTTCCAATAGAATTTTGAATATATTACAGAAATGTTTCCTTCTCTATGGACTGTAAAAGTAAGCCTGGATGACTGGTTTAGACTAGCACTTAACTTTTGGATGATTAAAGTTATTTCAGAAAAACCTCTCCTCAGCTTATTTTAGGACATCTACTCTAGCCTCATAAGCTCTCTTGTCAAACTGAATTTGGAGGCAGCAGCTCTTCTSTCTCACTAACGCACAAAATGGATATAGAGAAATGTAGTTCAGATCAGAAGTGTAGTTCTGAAGTGAAAMTCCCAGTTGCCCAACTTGCCATGCTTGATTCTCATTGCGGAATAGTCTTGCAACATATGAACTCGACTTCTTTTGGACTAACCTTAACCAGATGATGTGCACCAGGATGCACCTGATGTGCTCCTAGCCACTAATTCACACCAAAGGACCAAACTAGAGCTGGAGTGAAATGAGCTTCCTTCCCCCCATTCCCCCCCCAAAATAGTGTGGACATTGGGTCCCAAGTACTGAATGTTTTGCTTTAAAGATCCATTCCTGTTGCCCCATACTRCTTGCCAATATAGGCATGGCTGTCATCGGAGCTTACGGCAGTATTTTGCAGCAGTGTCGGCTAGCTTGATATATTTGATGATTTACATGAAATGACTCAGTAGTTCTTAAGCTGTTTCTGAGTGGGTAGCATTAATAATACCAAAAAATATACAACTCATTAGCGGTCAGTACCCTCAATAGAGCTTTCAACAGAATGGGTGGAGGGAATCGTTGGATTTTGACTGCTCTTCCTCCCAGGAAAGACAGAAACGCATAGTCAGGAGAAAATTGCAGTTTGCTTACTTTGTTAATGCCCATTCTGTTCCTCTTCTGACGAATAAATGAATGGCTTCAGTCCCTAAGGATTTTAGTTTGGCATCTTCCACCAGCACTGAGAGGATGCAAATTAAT
Source organism: Oceanodroma leucorhoa (assembly GCA_030449065.1). Classification (NCBI taxonomy): domain Eukaryota; kingdom Metazoa; phylum Chordata; class Aves; order Procellariiformes; genus Oceanodroma; species Oceanodroma leucorhoa. Next base: position 17,563,617 of record JASVER010000009.1, read on the forward strand.
GGATAATTAAAACCTAAGCAAAATTACTTTGCATCTTATGTGGCATCCTGTTTTCTTTCCAGTAAAAGGTTGAATGTATTAAAGATAGTGAGCTACGTCTGGCTGCCTTCCATCCATCTATCAAATTGTGCTTAAATCCCCGAAAAGATTTATGTAGTGGAGTGCTCACAGACAACCCAAATACAAAGGCTGACCCTCATAAATATGAAGCCATCATTATTCATAGTCATCTGCGAAGCATATTGCAGCTGGAAACAATTACATCACTGCTCTTCTTTCTTTTGCCCCTAAACTGTGGAAACAGGTTGCTGCTGTGAATAAATACGATCCTCCTCCAGAAGTTGTTGCTGCGAAAGATCATATGACTCACGTTATGTATAGCGTGCTGCAGCCCCAGAGAATCTTTGACAGGTAAGCTTACCTCCACTTCATGTCAGCTCCTGAGGGTGGCACTCAAGTAAAGCAGAATATGTTGTCATATTTAGAGGGACATTTTTCTGTCCCTCTCCCACCTCTAAATMAATCTAATGAAGAAGAGACGTTCCGTAGTATTCTGGTAGTAGCCTGGAAATTAGGCAAATCTTATTTGGTTGAAATTGATTATGAAATGAAGTTAGTCATTCACCTCTAAAGTCTGAGACAGATTGTCCACAGCTCCATTTCTTTTAAACAATCTGTTGAAACAGATGGCCATTTGCACCATAAATGAAAGATGCAAAATTTCTATCAATACCCAAAGGCAATTTAAAAATCTCTAGAGGGAGAAGAGAGCTGTAAAACATATCTTCTTCCTATTTTGCTTACTCCTTCTCTTCACACTATTGGCATCCCATTGTGAGCAAAATGGCTTTATTTTGTGGCTTTGGGGCACATTTTATATTCATAAGGTGAAATTTTCAAGTTTGTACTTAGGGAAGTCCAGCTACTTCTGCCTTTGGGAGGAGATGATGCTGACTGCCACTTAAAAGCACAGAAAGGAGAGGCAGATCAATGTTCTTTTTCCAACGTTGCCATTGCCGTGCCAGGTGACTTCTCTCAGTCTCATTTCTCATCTAGAAAATGGAAATAGCCATACTTTGCTGCTCTGCAGATGTGTTATGATATTTGCTTGATGAATGCTTGGAAAATGCTTTGACATACTCTGATGGAAGATACTATGAAATACATGTGGTTTATTATTATTATATTGGCTACAGTGGGCACCGAGATCAACTTTCGTGCCCCACACYCTGTTTTAGCACCATTTTGGACATCTTAATTCATAATGAATAACCTGATTTAAGATCCATGATTTAGTAACTCAGMAATTTATATTTTTAGAATATCTTTATTGCGAGTCTTGTGTTTTCTGGGATTGTTGATGAAAGATAGGAACCATCCCAGTGGTGATGATAGCTCCGAGAATTCTTAACAGCCTACTAAACTCACCCCCCCACCCCCCAAAGATTTATTTACTGCTTTGCAGGGTTGGAGAATTCTTTTTAAAAAAAAAAAAGCACAATAGTTTTACCTAAAGGCATGGATTTCTTCCAATGCAGACATAGGCTGTATTTAAATATTTGTTTATTGGATTGTGGATGTGTATCTTCRTTGCTGGAAAGAAACAATTCTGTCTTCTGTCAGAGGTATTGTATACACAAACACATAAACATGCAGACCAGCATTTATGGTACTGACCAAAATTGTTAATGATGCTTTGAATGTTTGCCCATGCTCAGCTGGAAAGCACATAACACAGTCATTAATGAAATCTTCCTAATGATGATGCGTTACAAGTCTTCTACACTATAAAGTGCTTATTGGAACCAGATTGGTATAGTTCATTTGCATCTATATTTTTAGATGAGATTATAATTAATTCTATTTTAGTAACATCTCTATTAAAAATAAAACCTGAAAACAAAGCAAAAAGTTGCATTGTTGCAATTTTTAAAACATTAGCATTAAGTTTCTTATGCCATTCCCTCTTTCTGTGTGCCTTGTGATTCTATCTTTAATTACACGGTAACACACCACTGAACAATATTATGTGTATTTTTCCCCTACTATAAATGCATGGGACGTTTAAAAAGGTAGCTTGATCATAGTTATAACTGCTACATGGGGAGCAGAAATTTAATAACAGGGCTCTTCAGTCTATTGGGCAAGTACATGACAAGACTTGGTGTCTGGCTGTTGAGGATAAATTCATTCAGAGAAGAAATAGAGCATGATTATTTTTAACAATGAAGGTAATTAACCATTGGAACAATTTACCAAGGGTACCAAGAATTCTCCACAACTGGAACGTTTTTAATTAAAATATGCTCTAACGGAACCTCAGGTATCAGGCTTGAAACAGGAACTAACTCGGGGAAATCCTGTTGCCAGTGTGATGAGGGGAGCCTGAGTAGATGATCACCGTAGTCCCTTCTGGCCTTGAAATCTATTAATCTTGCACAGCGGTGCATTACTGTACTCGCCAAAGACAAAGAAAGTTGAAAGATGCACATTAAATGAGCCTAGAACTCTTTACAAGTTGTAGGAAAACCAAAACTTTTAATTTATCTTTGGAGAACCAGTAAGTGGAAAATGAAAGATAGTATTATGGAAGATAGTGATGAAAGATAGTGTTATGGAAATGTTCTCATGTTCTTCTGATGAAATAATAAATCCAAGGAATTTGAGGATATGAGGAATTTGAGCAATGGAAATTTATTTAAGGGAATTTGAATTCCGAGTATAATCATGTCAAGTAATGATATATTGTATCATTACTGGATATAACACTTCCTTGTAAAAGAAAAGATTACAGAGGAATTCTGCAATTTCCAAGCATGTAACAGGTTCTGTGCATGGAGAMGGAATATATTAAAACTATGTTGAAGATAAGGGTTCTGTCTTCACAGACCTGCCTTGACATCGTTATTCACGAAGGGCACGGCCTTGAGCAAGAATAAGAACCTTTCTGCTATGTCTTGATAAATTTTGAATCTCTAGTCACTMAGCATGTTTCATGGAATTCCCATCTTTGAAATGGTTCATTTATAATAATGCACTTGTAGTATTCACAGCTGTCACTAATACCTCCTGGGATCACATTGTGATCTGGAGGTATTTTCCTTACCACAAATGTCAGAAAAGGGAAAGACAGTCTGAACAGCTYAAATAATCAAGACAGGAGGAAGATATTTCTTGAACAGAATGTCACAACCTAACAGATTTAGATAAGGATTTTTAAAATGTATTTTTACCTTCTCCAGTATTTTTAATGTATTGTGCTGTTGTGGTTTAACCCAGCAAGGTAGCCAAACACCACACAGCTGCTTGCTCACTTCCCTGCTCCCGCAGTGGGATGGGGGAGAGGATCAGGGGAAAAAAAAAAGTAAAATTTGTGGATTGAGATAAAGACAGTTTAACRGAACAGAAAAGGAAGGGAAAAATAATAGTAATGATAATAATAATTAATGGTAGAATATACAAAATGAGTGATGCACAATGCAATTGCTCACCACCCACTGAACAATACCCAAGCAGCGATCGCTACTTCCTGGACCACACCTCCTATTTATATACTGAGCATGACGTCATATGGTATGGAACACCCCATTGGCCAGTTAGGTTAGCTGTCCTGGCTACGCTCCCTCCCAGCTTCTTGTGCACCTGGCAGAGCATGGGAAGCTGAAAAGTCCTTGACTAGCAGACTACTTAGCAACAACTAAAACATCAGTGTGTTATCAACATTCTTCTCATACTAAATCCAAAACACAGCACTAGGAAGAAATTTAACTCTATCCCAGCCGAAACCAGGACGTGCTAATAAGCTTATTGTGCTAATGTTGTCTAATGTTTTGTAAATGTCACCAATCRGCACAGTAAGTAAAAAATCCTTAAATCTCCCAAGGGTTCTGCTACTGTCTTGCTTCAAAATAGTCTAGTGGACGGAACACTGAACCAGGATCTGAATTCATTTCAGTTTAGTAACAGTACATATGTGCAGACTCGAGCCAGTCTCTTAATTTATTAGGTGTATCTGTTACTGTTGCTGTGAGAATAGTACTCCATAAGAGAATTAGGAGACTGAACTGTATTATTGTCTTAGTGCTTCTGAAGCATCAAGTCCCATTATATACATATAATCTGGTAGGAAATAGAGCTGGTTTGCTGAACCTAAAATAGSAGTAAAGCCATTACTTTGAAATCTTTTTCCTCCATGCGTGTGTTGGATGGTTATTGTTACTTCTTATAGAGTTAGTTACTTGTAAGAGAAAAGGTAAAAAAAATATACTCTGTTTTCAGGAATTTGTGTTCATCTGTTTTAAATCACATTAAATGGAAGCCTAACACACATTAGTGGTTTGCTTCCACTTGAAAATTTAGATTTAGTTGAAGCTATTTATTAGTTAAAAATAAGTGGGTTTGAAATGATTTCAATTTTTCTGACATCTTGTCAAGTGGCATAATCTTAAGGTCTAGCTGAGATTTAAAAATGAGAGTCCAAAGTTGCATTCCATTTTTAGYGGTCTATATAAATTGCTGGACACTCGAAAGTGCAGAAATGCTGTTCATTCTACTACTGACAGCTGGAAGTGAAAATCTGAGGATCTAACCATCTGCTCAGCATGGAGAAAATGGAGGGCTTTGTATTTTTGCAGCACTTTGGGTTCTTTTATTGTAGTGTTATTTGTGTTCGGTGCAGTTTAAGGTTCTTAGTGTTTTTCATTATATTGAATTGAAGAGTTCTTTACAAATTTTCACCTTCATCTGGCAAGGCCGTGGAAGTCAGCGAGGTTACGTGCAGGAGTGCGTAAAGATTTGTAGGACTGAGTCCAATTTCATGCTAGGCTTATTATCCCGATCATTAAAATATTACCATCTCTGCAATAGACTTGGAAAACTCTTAAACAAATCCCAGCAACAGCATAACTGCAGAGGGAGCTTTAGAAAAGGCTATAAATTGGAAAAGATTATAGTAGACATAACATTATTCCTTTTGCAAAAGAGACCCAGGGGTCTTTAATGCAGTATTTTGTGCTATTTTTATGTTTAGAGCATATCAAACTGAGCACACGCTTCTCCTGATTTTTGTGTACACAGTGAACAATGTGAATAGTGTGATAGACAGGTGAGATTAGTTGAAGTGATGATAAAGTCTCTGCAGAAGCTTTATACAAAGYTGCTGAAGACTTCATTTGTAGGTAATGTAACACCTCCTTGTTTTCCTTTCTTGTAGCACTTTACCTAGTCTTGATGCTCCCTACCCCATGCTGGTATTAGTTGGCCCTCTAGCCTGTGGTAAGAGAGAGCTTACTCATAAGATCTGCAGACAGTTCAACAATTTCTTCAGATACGGGTAAGTTTGCTCCATAAGTTTAAAAGAACACCAAGTGATCAAGGCTAGAATTGCTGCTGGTTTGTTTTTCTTTCTTTTTTTTTTTTTAAAGTTAAAAGTTGAAGGCAACCAATAAATGTTCATTGCTATGCATTTTATCTCTTCCCAGGGCTTGATTGCCTGAAGTCATCAAATACATCCTTAAAAGACAAGCTATTTAAATTATCATGTTCTTTTCAAAGGTGAACAGCGAACAAACAAACAAAAATGTGTCATTTAGTGCTCCTTTTATTGATCTGTTCTGTCTATGCTCACTAATGCCCCTCAACCTAAGCATCTGTTTAGATATGTATGCATTTCTCTTAATTTTTATAATGTACCTGCATATAAACACATTAGCATGCATRTGCAGACTGCATCCAGAAGCTAGGGAAGGAAGCAAGTGCAATTGCTGGACCAGTTTGTTATCCTGTGAGTAGTGTTATCAAAGCAAATGGCACCTTTCAGACTTCACCACCTGCTGGGAGGACCAGTTCTCCCTATCTGAAAGGCCTAAGSATTATGATCCTTACTGCCTTGGGCTCCCTGTGTATTTAGTGGAGAGAAACTCTCTCTTTCCAAGGGCGAGACAGCCTTTGTGAATCACTTCCCTGAGGTATCTACCTATTTTCAGTGAACAGTAGATAGGAAGTCTGGCTAAGTTAGATCACCACTATCTGTTGCCTAAAATTAGGTGGTGCAAGCTGTTCCTCTTGTCCACCCATTCCATTCTTCACAGTACCTAACCTTCACAGGTCCTACAGCACATGCTATTCGGCACTGGTCTGTATTCCTGTTATATTGTCCCTCCTTTATTTTCTCTTTTTTTTCATTACACGAACTTATCCATTCATTTTTAACCAGACTTTGGCCATAGTTTCACATGTATAGCGTTTGCCACAATAGGACCTGGGTCTATATTTGTGCACTCTTAGGCACTGAAGTGGTGAGTTTTAAGAAAGGGGCCATGGGCACAGGCACGTGGGAGAATGATTCCTCAGAGTTCTTAGCATCGCAGGACCATGCTCTGCATGTCGGTGCGATGTCTAGTGGTAGCCTCCTTCTCTAATGTAATACACCACAGTGAAGGAGCCTATATGTATTTCTGTCTGCTCTCTGYTCAGATTATAGCCACTTGCTGGATTAGATCATTGAACTGGCAAGTTGAAAGGACATTTTAAGAAAAGATCTGTGAAGGTTATGTGACTGGAAAAATTACTTTTTGCCTTTCTTTAAAGCTACTACTATGTTTTGAAAGACTACATTGGAAATTACAAACAAATTGAATACCAATTGAAATCTTCCATGCACTGTGTGGTTTTTTTTAAGAGCATTGTTTTTATACTGTGTATTTTATTTCCTAGAAGTTTTATGCATGAGGGGAAAAAAAAGGGAGAGAGACAGAATCTTAACAGAGCAGAAAATTGCAACCATAAAGCAAAGTGTATTTTAATTATTCAGTGGAGATTTAAGCAATTTTATGGCTTACACTTTTACATTTCAAACATTCCACTCATTAAAAATGTATTTCATGCAAGATATCCTGGCAGTTTGAATGTAAACATGGCCTTGCAATTAAAAAGGGTTGTAATGTTTAAAAGTGTTTCAAAAAAATKAAGTGAAATTGGACCCTCAAACCATCTGGCTAGTGCTCAGGAATGACCTTTAACGCTGGATGCGTTCATAATATCTTAAAGAAAATCAGGCCTTTGAAGTGAAATTTTACAGAGTCCATGTGTAGCACATTGTTCTCATTTGCCACAGCTTGCTGATAAAAAAAGTGGCACCCTCTAATGCCATGATAGTTAAGAACTGTCAAGCTCTGCATTATAGACTGAACTTCTTAATGGTTTATAACTCAGCTACCTTGAATAAATGAACAGAAATGGCCTGGTAAGTGGTGTACGAGTAGGTGGTATATATTTTGCCATATTTTCCARGACAATCCAGCAGCAGGAGCCAAAGAGTTAAAATGCTGTCAGTGTGAATCAATGCCAAAGCTCCACATAACACTTTTGTTCCTGTTATCCTACAATRTAAAAATTAAAAACAAAACCAAAGCAGAAACAAGTAGCAAAATATAATTTCCTAAGATAGAAYATGAGCCACTGCATACTTTAATCTAAAATTGCTACATGCATTGACTTAGCTGGGTTTTTTGGTTTTGTCTGAGGTTTTTTTTTGTGTTTCATCCTGGTAGTAAACTCACGTATCTGAGGTTTATCCTATTGTCCTTATGTGGTGGCAGGCAATTACTTTCCCTGCCTTGTATCCCACTTATCTCCCTAGTTTCAGGATTGTTTCTCCCCTTACTGTTAGRGGTCTGTTTAAAGATTGGTCTTTATATCTCTTTCTTAACCTCCCAGTTCAGTCTAACTCCTRGTCTCCTTTTCCATATGTAGGATTCTACTTTATATCATCCGCAAGCTGACATAACTGGAAAAAAATTGTTTCATCATTTCTCTATTACAGGGTGCTGTGACAGCTTCAGTTCAGGCTATCCTGGGTTCGGGGGGATTTATAACCAAAATGTAATGTTGCATTTAAACTTTTTTTTTTTTATTGATGGGTTAATCTTTCAAATATGCAGCATTAGTGGTATGATTTGCACCTCTTTATATTTCTCATATTTCTTCTCATCTTAAAAATAAAATGATTTGTAGTATTCTCCCTTTCCCCCCCTCCTATTCCATAGCTGCTTCTATGATTGAAAACAGGTTATTCCTTTATTATACCATATATCTTCCAGTCCCTGTCACACTACCAGGACAGCTTACTTTGGTGAAGAAAACAGACTTGATTACTATTTCGTTTCTCAAGAAGCATTTGACAAAATGGTGAACACAGTAAGTACCTGACTAGTATCCTAGTAGGCCTATTTCCTACACCCAGAGTGAACTCAACTTTTCTGTCCAGGTCTGATTTTATTTTTTTTTTTTTTGTCTTAAGTTTGTGTCTGTGTGTGCATGCTTATTCACTCACAGTTATGTGGCTTAAGTTCATACACAGAAACCACAAATTCCTTGTATATTTATGCTGTCTTTTCTTCTGTATGCATATATAGAAACCATTAAATGGGTGTAATGGTCAGCAGGAATCTTTAAACAGTAGTATAATGTAGAAATAAACTTCTTCCCATATGCAAATATCTACTGTGCATGTAGGAAAGAAAAACTCTTGAAAGAGCTGCCATCTTTTTTTTTTTTTTTTTCTTTTTTTCAAAATCTTCCAGCAACCCTACAGGGAATGCAGTCTTTTAAAGTTTAGCAAATTCACCCTGAAGACACTGTGTTTCTCTCTGAAGGCAGTGTGCCTCCAGCTATTGTTTCTGATGCCTTTTGCTGCCTGCAATAAAACTTCGGCTTGAAAAGCCATAACAGACCTCATTATTTGTACAGGCACAAACAGGGGAGCCAACACAGTCTTAAGCGACTGATCTGGTCCTTAATGATAACTCTCAGTAATCAAGTAGTTTAATTTTAGAAGAATATAATCTGCTTACATCTCTCTAGACATACTACTGGGAACCAAAGTTTCAGTTGTCAGGTTTTAACTTTGAAATTTCTTGGCCAATTATACATTCTCCTTGCAGGTTTGTTTCTGTCCTCTCTTTTCTTTGACATCTTCTATTTTATACGGCATGGCCATACGGTTTGATGTAATGTCAAAAGAAGGATGCCCCTTGCTTTACACCTTGCCTTCTTTACAGYGTGAATGAATAACCAATGAAAGCTGTAACCTGTCAGCAGCTTGTTTTCAAGACACTGGTGTTTATTATCCATGAACTATGTACGAGCCCGTACCCTGCAGGACTGGCTATGTGCTTTTGTCTGCAAATTTTGTGCTCCCATTGGCCTCATTATCATTGATGATYTAGGCAGGGAGAAACTTTGTAGGGAGAGAAAGCAAGGAAGTCCAGAGTGGTTATGCTCCTTTAAGAAAGCTGTTTCCCTTAAAATATTTCCTTTTTCATTATACTTGCTGTTTTGAATTTCAGGGGAAGTTTATAGCAGCCTTTAAATACAGTGGCTATTACTATGGACTTGGAAGAGACACTATAGAATCAATTGCCAGAGAGGGTCTTGCAACCTGTGTTCACTTAGAAATAGAGGTAAGGATTACTTATTGCCTAATCATTTTTGAATGACTCATTCTGTGAGAACTGTCCTGGGGAGGAATTCATGCAGATTGACTAAGGTTTGTTTCAGCTGCCTAGACATAGCCACTTAGCGACACAAGAGACATCCTATGGCCTTCTGCCCAGCCTACAGCTGCTCCTGGTACATTTGAACGGGGCGTGTGGGCTGCATTGCAGTCACTGGAGATGCAGTTCTGTGGTCAGATGAACTGCGTTTTTAACTCCACTGCCTGTATCAGGTAGCTCTCCATTGTCTATACGTAAACCACACTACTCCCTGTATAGACACCCACATTTAGTCAGATGGATCCTTCTGCTGGCTTCTTAAAATTTCCTGGCCTATTTTTTCAATCTTCAGCAGCCTCATCTCCCCACCACATCACCAGTACTTTCCATTACAGCTTTTMAACCATGTGCTTTCCACTCATCTGCAGCTTATAGTGGGACTAGTCTAGAGCTGCACACCTACTGATCACCCCTAAAAGAATGCCATGCTTCTCCTTCGCTGATGAAGCAATGGAGGATGCATGCAGGCCTGAGGCAATATTTTGGGCAGAACTATTAAAAGATGCAATCTCTTTGAGGGATTACTTTACCCTCTCTGAGATTTGTCAGGTGCACATGCACAGATGGCAGAATCTCAGAAGTCATGCTGCTTAAGAAACTAGGTCACAAACAAAGTGTCAAAACCTATCTATTGGAATCCCAAAAGAATAACTTTTTAGCTRATTTTCTAATTATGTACTTCTCATTATCTTAGATCAAGATTTACTWGCTAGGGGTTGAGGTGACAAAAAGGAAAGGCATGCTACATTTCCTTCCAAATTCTTTCTACAAAATAAGCTCCATCTATATGAACTTCCAAAATGAGAGACTCTGTAGAGTGCCCAGAATGTGATACTGAGTGTTGTTGGGTTTCMTTGTGTTTGTAGGGCTCAGCTCTACCTCTGGGGGATTACTGCAAGTTAACAGACACAACTACACTCCATGATAGATGGGGTAAAAAATAATAGATATAAAAAAGAAATGTAGGAATCTGCAGTGCTAAYATAGGATCCTAAGTTGTGCATCCAGAGTTAGGGGAATGACTAGGGAGACTTGAGCAAAGATTGATCCTAAATTTAATTAATTTTAGGATGATTATTTTGTTTGTGAAACTGATGATTGAAAAACTAGTTTTTGGTTAAGAACCTTAGTGTTCATAAGGAGTTTTATTCCCCTTTGGCCCAAATAAATCTGTACACGTTTACTGGCATGCATATAAACGTACAAATAACAGAATAGCAGATGTCAGTGCTAAAAAATTAGTAGCTCCTTGGTCAAATTTCATGCTTCCACAATTTAATGCTGCAATCCTGCTCCTAAGTGCCTGTTACTTGACTGATATTAAACAGCAAATTAGTAACTTAATCTCTGTGTAGTTTCATTTCCTCTTTTTCCTCAGTCTTGTGAGAACTGTGAATCACCCTCAATTTCCACTGATTGCAATGGGCATTGAGTGTGTTTGTTGTCTTGCCAGACAGACCCTAAATTTACAAAGGGAGAAAAATAGGAGAAGATTAAATACGATGGAATGGGGTGCCTTTTAAAGCTGTCAATTCTTCACAAAGTAGATGTGTTATCAAATAATTTAGGAGAAAGAACTTAATGGAACATCATGTTTATTCATAAGGAGGTTAACCCAGCGACATAGGCAGTGACCATAACTTTTACTGGGTATTACCGAAGCTACTGTTATGGACAGACAGCTAAGAAACTCCTCTGTCACTGAAGTTTCAAGATCACATAGTAATTATGCAGAGTCTTGTATCACTGTGGACTCTGCTAGCAGATGAGAAACAATAATGGTGARTTATGTATCTGAATAGAAGTTATCGAAGTCCATTATCTTCTGCGAGGCTCATAACAAAAGTGATTTAGCACTATTAAAAGAAATTTTAATTATGGTCTGTGGGCTGAGACTAAAAATTTAGAGCTGTTCATTCCCTTTAATCTAGAGTATATCTTTCACTGATAAAGGAGACTGACACAAATTTTAAAAGTTAAATCTTGCTGAGTCTACACTTCCAGTTAGTGAAGCTGCTGCGATTCTGACACAGAGTTATGTGTTGGAGTAAGCACGTTTGCAGTGCTTTCCCTTTGCTTGTGCAGCCACCGATACCTGCAGAGCAACTGAAGGATCTGCACGTTCCAACCAAGGGTGGAGTGGCAGAGTGGCTCAGGTGTCTCATTATGCTTCCAGAAATATAAGTACACCTTGCCTCCTACCAAAGACCACTCTCTATTGCACTTGTTGCTGGTTATCCAGTCATTCAGGCTGGGGAGTCAAAGGAAGTAGGATATAATACTAGTCACATCTTTTCTATAACCCCATGCTGTTAACTGAAAAAATTGAGGTGCTTTACTATGTTGAATGAATGGATGTCTTCAACTCAGGTAGTCCTTCGATCTTTCTTGACCTCATATGCAAATTCAGGAAACTCAAATTTTACTCTTTTTTTTATTTTCCAGATATCTCTTTGGTTTCAAGCTGTCAAATCCTGTATTCTCCCATTCTTTATTTTAAGGTCACTTTCCTTATACTCTCTTCATTTCATATTAGACAGTCACTCATCCTGCTGTCTCTGTACAACAAATTTATTGGGCACACCAGAAGCTTCTGTATCTCTTCCATTCTTCTCCTCCCCGCTCATCCCAGACTACTGATGGGCTGCCTTCCTATTCCTACATAGTTCTGCAGCATACGAATCATTTGTTATGTTATTTCTTGATCAGAAAGAGAACTCATTCATGGTGCAACTTAAGATGAGGAGGGTGTTATTAGGCTGGACTGTGGGTCTGCTTTCTGCTTGTTTTCCAATCTCTGAGTAATTACAGGCCTAGCTGAAAGTAGGTGGTCACCTAGCTGGATGCAAAGATTTCTGTGCCCCAAATTCTCCCCTTTAGTTTTCACCAAAATGAATAGGATTTTCCCCAGAATCACTTCCTGAAATTTTTAGAATGGATCGAAGTACTGTTCCATACTTAGAACGCTGGAACCAGGAAAAAGAATCTAGTAAGTGTTCAGCCTATTTTTGGTTTTTGCATGATTTTGCTTGTATTTGACTGTATTTTAGAATTATTCTGGAGAACCCCACCTTTAAGGATGTGACGGTCAGTTCTGATGAATTAACGAACAGTGCTCAGATTTGACATATTAGTCCCTCTCTGTTCCTACCCACTTTAGTGAAGAAGGTGTATCATGCCTCAATGAAAATGAAGTAAGCTTCCCTACCTTTACTACAGTGCAATAATGTGCATGGTCTCACCTAACTTTGGATAATTTGTTCATCACCAGACACTACAATGGTTGTTGGCCTGTTTTGGTTTTTTGTTTTTTGTTTTTTTTTCCCCCACAATGATCATTAAACACCCAAAATGATCGTTTTTCTGTATGTGATCATATATGTATATATGATCACATATATAAAAGTAAAGCCAAGAATTTCTTGTTAGTATGATGGAAATTTTAACTGTCTAATTTAAGAATCATCATTAGTCTAGGGCTAATTATTACAGAAAAAGGAAGAATAATAATGCACKTAGAGTACTTATATACTGAAAAATTCCCAATAATAATAACAATAATAATAATAATACAATTAAAATTGTAACACATGGTTCTTGGTTTCTATCTGTTTTGCTGCTGTTATGCTCACCCTTTCACTGCTCCTTTGGGTGCTAAGGTCAGTGGTTTCCCTCTGGTGTTGTCACTGGAGGGGGATGTTACAGCAAGTTGTCAACTGAGTCCTTTGCTGGGAGGATATTCAAGTTGATAGTTTTTTCTTTCTCCTCCCAGGATCCTCTTGCGGTCATTTGTATATGTTTCCTAACACATGTTTCCACCTTTCTCTTTCTTCGTTGGTCTGCAGCTCCAGGTTACATATGAATTCATAGAATTGTTTAGGTTGGAAAAGACCTTTAAGATCATCAAGTCCAACCGCTAACCCAGCACTGCCAAGTCCACCACTAAACCATGTCCCTGAGCACCACATCTACATGTCTTTTAAATACCTCCAGTGATGGTGACTCCACCACTTCCCTGGGCAGCTTGTTCCAGTGCTTCACAATGCTTTTGGTGAAGAAATTTTTCCTAATATCCAACCTAAACCTCCCCTGGTGCAACTTGAGGCCATTCCCTCTTGTCCTATGGTTTGTTACTTGGGAGAAGGTGAAAAGACCTATTTGGGGAAGAAATCGACACCCGCCTCTCTACAGCCTCCTTTCAGGTGGTTGTAGAGAGCGATAAGGTCTCCCCTCAGCTTCCTTTTCTCCAGACTAAACAACCCCAGTTCCCTCAGCCGCTCCTCATCAGACCTGTGCTCCAGACCCTTCACCAGCCTCGTCGCCCTTCTCTGGACACGCTCCAGCACCTCAATGTCCTTCTTGTAGTGAGGGGCCCAAAACTGAACACAGGATTCGAGGTGCGGCCTCACCAGTGCCCAGTGCAGGGGGATGATCACTTCCCTAGTCCTGCTGGCCACACTATTTCTGATACAAGAATTCATTATATATGGTGCCCTTTATGTATGTTAGGTGCTATTTCTTCTTGTTGCCCTTAAAACCAACTTTGTCTGCCTCCAGGCCTTCGTTTTTCAACTGACCATTACTGAGATGTTTATGGTTGTGAGGTGTCTAGTGTCAAGACTGTGCCCCATCTCTTATCATCCCATGCTTGTAGTCCTCTATATTGTGTCCTGTGTTTCGACTTCTCAAGGTCTTTGCTATCGTGCCAGGCCTGTATTTGTCTACACTATGTTATTATGTTGAGTCATAAACATCTCATTTTACGTGGAACAACTGCTTGTTACTGCTATCCATATAAAACTGTGGTTATACCACACAAAGATAAACAAAAGTAAAACAATTACATATAGACACCTGGTCAAGAAGAGAAATTGCTGTCACAGCTGAACCAATTAAAACAAAGTTACTGCCAAGTCAAGAAAAGTTCAGAGCGAGCGGGACAAGCCTCAGTCCTCAGGTCTTGAAGTACAAATCGTATGGCGATGGCAATACCATATTGCAGGGCTACATGGTTACAATATTCTGTTTTATATGTAGATAGAGTGAGAGGGGGTGAGAAAAGGTTCTTCAAAGTATGTGTTGGTGCAAAGGAGAGCTATCGGAAATTCAGGATTGGTACCATTACCTGCATCACTTAATAAAACCTTGTCTTTAAGTCCTAGCATGCAGACAGGTCTCCTTTTTCAGATCTAGCTGAAATGATTATAGGTGTTTGCAGTCCTCAGCTGTCAATTAGTGCCAACCAGAGCCGTTGTCCTTACAGCAGAGTTGATGCAAGGCACATGTAAATGTTTCCTAGTCTGCTATACTAAAAGTTATACTATTCAAGATAGTTTATTGCTGATAAAAATGGTTCAGGTTAAGATGGCTGACTGCAGTGTAACGGATGAAGAATGTGCACATCGTGTCTCTGCTGGGGAGTTGTGGTTATACCCACTTTTGGGAGGGGGGTAACATTGCAAGCTGCTCCAGCAGAATAAATATGCCTGTATCTCGATGAAGTTGCACACTTTCACTTAGAAAAATATACCARCTGAGGAGAAAATTGTCAGTTTGTTCATAGTGGAAAGCTAAGGGCCAAGGTGGTGACGCAGGTGAGTTGTGCTGTGTGTCAGTACAATAGTGTGAGTCAGTGATACGCACATTTAGAATAAGTAGGTCCTGATGTAATAGAAAGGATGGAAAARAAGGAAAAGCCGTTAACTGGTGGGTATGAGAAGTATGATGCTTTAAATCACTGTGGAATTTRACTAAAAGGATTCTTCAAAAGTGTGTTTAGAATAAAGTTATACTATTATAACACTCTCCACATGTAGCTTTAGGGAACTTCTTGAACTTGCCTATTTTGTAAAGTTGGATCCTAGATCTTGAGACCTGTAGATTGGATACATGTTTCCAGTACTGCTTTCACAGTACTTTGTGATAAATACAGAGTTGTCCTAAACTCAGCTACAAATGCAATAGGCACTCAGTTTCAAGAACAAAACATTGTGTTTCTCTGCTTAATTTTAAAGGGTGTGCGTAGCTTGAAAAATACCTACTTTAAACCCAGATATATCCTGTTAGTACCAATGAACAAAGAAAAATATGAGGGACATCTGCGGAGGAAAGGATTATTCAGCAGGCCAGAGATTGAAGAGGCAGTCTCCAGAGTGGACATGTACATCAAAATAAGTCAGGATTTTCCAGGGTACTTTGATGCAGTAGTCAACACAGGTAAGTTAATCTTTTTCTTACTATAAATCTGACCTCTAACGTCACACCAATAGATGGACTGAAACTGCTATGCAAACAAAGCCACTGGCAAATATTAAACTAAGGATGACAAATGGTTTGATGTTCAGCATAACAGTTTAAACTATGCCTTAAYTGATTTTCGCAGTTAATTCTTGTTCCAGGAATCCAAAAGCTCTGGAGATCTGTTAGGACTGAATTACTCTGCTATGTCCAAGTTGTGCTTTAAGCCCATCTAGAAAGCGAACCAACTATTGAACTCAGCAGCACACTTCTCCTATGAACRTATTAAACTGATCTGTGCTAATTGTCTGCTGGTTTCTGGGCAGAGTTCAGAGGTGCTTTTGATCTAACAGGCTTAATTATCTCTGGGTAGGATAGGCTTTTTTCAAGTGTTGAAATGACAGCTGATGTGCAGTCTAGCAATRTCTCACTGTAAAGAAGAGGCTGCTGCAAAGCTTTTCCTTGTCGGACTCTTAGGCTTAGTAACTTGCTCAAGTCCCCCAGCCTGAAACAAGGAATGCGAGGGTGGTAGATAYTTCATTAAAACAAATGTTTGCTTCTTGATATTTAGGAATTGAGGATARCAGGTGGTAGAGAAGAATCCTTGTCTAGTTTGTTCTGCATCTGCCCTTTTTTTGGAGGTGATTTTTGTGGTTCACCACAGTGATGGTGAAATATATCATAGTGGTATGAAATATTGTATTTGTAGTTATTGTCAAGGGCATATGGAGCTTACAGTTTAAATACAGCATTAAAGAAATAAAACACAGTAAACCAAATTGCAGAAGGTGAATATTTAGGTGAGTGCAGAAACTGAGATGAATTTCAGATTATTTTCTTGAATGTGCTATTTATGAAGATGAAGATTTTTCTCCCAAAGAGATGAGCTGGATGAGTTAAGAATGCATTTCTGTGTCAAACTTCTATGATTTGTAACTTCGTACTGATGAAAGCTTGTTTTTTTCATTATGTATCCTTTCTCTCCACAATGAAATGCATATCCCTTTCTGCAGATGAATTGGATGAGGCATTCACAGAGCTGAGTTTCCTCGTAAAGTCGTACCTGGGTTTGGAGCCACCTCCAGTTTTTGATAGCATTCAGGACTTGAATAGCAGATCAGGAGCAGGTACTGTGTCTGGGCACATGCTACTGCTGTTTTTATCAGTAGAGTATTCCCACTTATTTGTTAAAAGAATTGAAATCTGTGAATGATGCAACCTGTGAGACTGCTTGTCTCTGAAAACTCCGCATACTTCTCTGTAATGGGTCTCCTGGGCTGATTCCTCCCTGGGATCTGAATCTTTAATGGAGATCTTTCCAGGTACTTTACATCACTGTGTGCCCTGAGGCAATAATATGCAGAAAGTGAGTTGCCTGACTCTTCTGAGGATGCTTTTGAGCTGAGAATCTCCCATTCATTCCAGATGAATCACAAGCGAGATATGTGTCCGTGGCTGAGAGCTGTGTGCCTATCAAACTGTTGAGCAACAAGAAAATGTCCTGGCACTATGACCTTACTTTACTCTCTTCCCCAGGRTAGCCAGAAGCATGAAGAGGTATATGAAAACCAGGATAGTAAGATGAGTGAAGGCAACTTATAAATTCAGTCCAAGTGCTTTTGGGGCTACCCACTGYGGGTTAAACCCAAATGATTGGTAGCGTGTTTAGCCCTTGAATGAGTAAGGCTGGAGCCTCATGATCACTTCCAGCTAATCCAAGTGCATGCTGCTGCAAAAAGTGGTCATGCCCAACTTMCCTCTCCTGCAATGCATTTCTAGTCTGCTCGTTGCTCTCATTCTTCTGATTGTGCAGTCATTTGTAATCTGAAACAGGGAATGGTTCAATCCAAAAACTAATCTAGGGAAAAAACCCACCAGCTTTCAGACAGATCGATTCCTTGATCAAACTCATCGTGCAGCTATAGAATTGGCTCAAGGAGGGAAGAGTAGGGGAGAAGAGCTTCATGGCTGCCTGAGGAGGAAGAGAGGAAGATGACTTTTGTCAGAGGCAGCATAACTAAGATTAGTTTAACACATTTTGAGAACTCAGCTGTAACCCTTGAGTTTATTCCAGACAGGGCAGGTTACCAGCTGGGATGAAAGCAGAATATGATCTCTAAAATACTGGAGAAAAAGAAATAAGAAACAGACATTATGGTATAAAGATGTTGCAAGACATGGACTAACAAGAAGCTCGTTTATGTGAACTCTTTCCTCTAATTCCAAGAGCCTCCATGGTTTATGGCTGTCTTGGTTAGATCCATTGCAACAGGAGGGTTAATGAGTTTCCTAAGTAACACAGAGCCAATATTCCTGACCTTCTCTGTGGCTCAGAAGGCTGCAAATAAAAGTAGCTGAAGGGGGGGCAAAAATATCTGAAATGTTAATGAAGGATAGTGTAAAATTCATCAGTTCATCATTTCAAGTAATTTTGTATCCTGAAAGAATTAATAAATACTGATTTCCCAGTGGACAAGAGAAAAGCTTCTACACATATTGTGGCATCTCAGTGCTACAGCAGTGGGGACGTTTCTAAAGAATCTTATTTAATCTAAAACTATGTAGATTTTATTTTCATTTCCAGAGCTTCCATGTTTGTTTGAAGTGAGAAAGAAGACTTCCTTGCCTTATTTACTATAATATTGTAACTTATTTGTCTTAAAAACACTGGAGACGTTTTGTCCTGAGAGGCAACAAAACCCACCAAACCCTAACTAGATTATCAAGGAAAAGGGGGAGGATTAAAGATAAAAGATTTTTATATAATCATGGTATTTTTGAAGATATGTATGTACGTATCTGAAGTTTCTTTAAAGGACTTTGTTTGTATTCCTCAGCAGTTCTGAGTTCTTTGAGTGTGTGACTTGTCACTAKTTACAGAAACTTCATTAATAGTACTAGATTTTGGTAATTCTGCTGTCCATAAAGTAACTTTTAAATTTACTATGCACCATTAAATTCATTTAGAGCTTCTTTTATAGGTGTTTAAATAAATTTAACTACCCTATTTCTAGAGATCAGCTCTTCTTATGGACTGTGTGAAATAATTTAAAAAACTTGCCCCAAGGTTGTCTTTAATATGGACGTTTTTAGTAAGATAGTAGCAGGGGGAAGATTGGTTGTGTGAGATTATGATAGGTTGTTAATTCTTTTTTTAATGAACTGCTGTGCAAGATCTTTTGCTCATGTATAGAGTGAAAATACTGGGAGAAAATAGATAAGTTCTTCTTTTTAAAAACTTTCTATAGCAGAAGTATAATACATTTCAGAGCTGATAATGCTTTGTACTTGCATTAGCAGCTTTCACCCACGGAACTCAGTATTTTACAACTATTAATTATATCTCACAGCAGTCCTGTGGAGTATGTGTTACTATTTGCATTTTACAAATGAGGAAAGGGACATTTATGTCAAAGACTGATTATTTGTGATGGTGGGCACCAGAAATCCCACTGAAGTTTTGGCAGTGTGAAGCTCTGCACCTCTGAAGGTTAGGCTCTATACTTAGTGTCAAAGTGAGCAGTTTACTGTGCCTGAAACAGAACCCACCAATCTCAAGTCTCATCTCCTCTGTTCTTAACACCGGATCTTCTGGCAGCTACAAACCAGCAGTTTGTATATATACAATATATAGCCATATAATGGCTAAGCTGAGAGTCATCTGATGACTGTTGAAACTTTTTTATAAAGGCATATACTGAGAAAAACAACCATATTTAGAATATGAACGTGCGTATGGATGGGATATCTCTTTGCCTTTCATCCACTGCCTTTCTATGTGACTTCTTAGGTTGTGAGCTCTTGTGCTTTGGTATGACACACAATACAACTAAACCTTTCTTATGATTGGATTTCTGCAAAGACTGCCATGTACCAATATTTATAAGAATTTTTCTGTGACTTAATTTCATATTTAGATCGCATTTTATAGACAGGATAAWTGCCAGTTTACAGACTTTTCAAATTTGAAAAAATGTTTTTGGAAAAAGCAGGTTAGTTGTGTCTTCRGCTTTCTGGCTTACAGTCATGTTTGATTCCTTGCAATACAGCAGTGGTGCAAGTCTCTGGATTTCTGTTCATAGAAATTCAGATAAATAACAGAAGAAAAGGTGTCCCGCTCCAACTCCCCATCACATTCTGAGAGCTCTGAGAAGGTTAAAACTTCTAAGTAGGTAAACTGTAATTAGCTTGGAGATCATAACAGTGGTGTCCGTAACAAAATGAGCTCATTTACACACGGTTAAGCACCTCTTCCTAGTCCATTAATGTAGGGGTGGTTTTTTTAGATTTTTCATAACTTTCATTTGCTTAACTATTCAGGGGGGATAAAATTGTTATATCTGTGGAGTACTTGGAAAGTTTAAAAGCTTTTTGGGAACTGCGTAGTTTATATGCTTTATAACTTTCACAGTTATCTTTTGCAAATCCAGAATTGCGCCAAAAGCCAGCTGATAATAGTTGCAAATTACTAGTTTCTTTTTGCTTGCCGTAAGCAAAGTGGTGTTCAGAATATTTTTGTTGAGAAGTGTCTTTTCCATACTAGTTTCAAGAATACGGCTCTTACAAGAGCAAAGATTGTCACCAGGTGGAGTAATTACTGGAACTTCTCGGTCTTCATCTGTCAATGAGTTCTTGGACTCTTCTGCCAAAAACTATCCAGGAGGCACCTCGGACAAACTTGCTGCACAACTGGGCTCTGTGGTAAGCAACATCTACTCTAATCTTAGACAGAAATGATAAGTTGTATGCAAAAGYACGTGTTAGTCAGACCTTTCTTTCTTCAGAGAAAATTGACACCTGTTCTCTGGCCGTCTTTCATTTCAACAGTATTTACCAGTTCCTCAGAGCTAAAGGCAGATTGATGAGAATGAGGCAGGTAGACTCAGATGAGAGGACAGGCTGTCATTTCTGCTCAGTTTTGCACCAGAATAAATCGGTTGATTGTACTTGATTTCATCCAATTGTGTACTGGTGTAAGGGAGCTGAATATAATCTCTCAGTTCTACAACAAGATATGAAACTATCCTATTCAGAGGAAATAAATGCGGGTAATAGGACGATGAAGATTACTTATGAACGCCATCCTGTGGCAGTGGAAAAACTCGTTCAGCCGAGCCTTTCAGAGTGTATGCTAGTGAAAACTGCCAGAGATCAAATTTAAGTACATTTTTCACCTGCTTTTGCTTTTTCAATCAACAGATTCAACAATGTGCTTGGATTTCAAATAACCTTTCGCAACTTCAGCTTCATCTCTCTTTCTTTTTTTACTTCTCCTTAACAGTCCTTTCCCTAAAGGCATTCATTCTCCTTGCAGGCAGTGGGGGAGTTGGGGCTATGAAGCAGATGTGTCTAATGCTCTTTTTATGCGACAATGACAGGAGAAAGAGAAAAAGAAAAATGAAAGCTTTAAACTTTGTTCCATTCCAGGGTGATGATGTCATTATGATGAATGATGGCTTGGCAGGCATGACTTGCTGTGCAATTTTGCCACTATCCCTGTATTTATAACTACCTCTGATGTTTAGAATTAGTGCTGTAGATGGAGCAAAGTAACAGACCCCCCTGCCCCTGTTTTCCAGGCTTTAAAAAAGGCTCTCTTAGGTGTGGAGAAAGGTATGACTGTAAAATGGCTGACATAAATAGGGAACTTCCCATCTTTCAGTCTTCTGAAATGAAATACCTCTTTTCAAGCCATGCAGAATTAAAGAAAAAAGTCACAAGTGTTGTTTATTTTCATGTTCCTTTCATCCATAGGTTTGTTAGTTTAATGTGAGAGAGAAGCCAGACTATTTCTTACTTTGGTGGCACTCTGTCATCACTCCTACCCCAGCAATTTATTTTTCTCACTTTTTATTTAATATTCTTTATTTTTATTTTAAAAGTTTACATTTTGTCAATTCAGGGAGAAGTGGTTTATGATGAAGGAGGCTATCATTTACCTTGGGTTTAACTTACTTAGTGGCCGCAAGGCTCTCTTTCTCATTAGTCTCCTTGTTCAGTGCTGGTAATACCTCTTCGTTATTTACTACACTAAGTTTCCAATAGATTTTTACATGCAGAGGAAGCTTTACAGCATCATCTGAAGTGTCAACATAGTAAAACATTCAAGGTGAAACACAGGTGCCTTTTAGACCATGTTTAATGAGAAAAATATAAATACGTCTGTGGCCTTAAAGTAAAATTTTGTCTAAAGTGTTACATTTGGGACTGCAAATGTTTTTTGTGCTTTTGGCACCCAAATAATGTGCTGTCACTGCAGTAACCACATTCCACTCCCACCATGCAGAACTGGAAAATAAAAAAATATGAAGAAATTAATATGAATTATCCACAAGCAAAATAAGAAGCAGGATCTGCTGCTCAGGGAAAGACAGTAGATCTGATTCCTTGCAGCCTTATCCCTTGTGAGCATGCCAACCCTGCACTAATTTTGTATGGCTGTAATTAACTATACAAGGTATGAACAGAAAGGTATCTATACCCGTAATCTACACAGAAAAAAGGGTCAGAATTATATCTTTACCAAAAGAAAGCAAAACAAAACACAAGCTCAGTGAACATCTAAGCAGAGCCTTACTTAGCATAAATAGTGAAGGAAAGCGAAGGAATTCACAATAGCCATAATGTGAGCATTCAGCAGATGAACTGTATTCTCTTTCATTGCATTTGTTCCTGACAAAACATCTCTGTTGCAGACATGTGATTTAGCTATTAAATTGATAACTATCAATGGCTATCAGCTGATAACAATTCAGGATTTAATAACTTTGCTCTGTGATTTACATTTTATTTTTTTAAGCGCACTGTAGTGCTGCGTTTGTCTGACCTGGGAAATTACATTGTCCTACAGCACATGTTAATTAACACGCCCTTAAAACTCAGGACCACATTTTCCAGTCTGCTGAGATCATAATGTGTTCATTGTACAAAGTCATTTTAACTAACTGAAATTTGCAAAAGGTAATTCCTTCTTTGAGGGGGGGAATATTGGTTGATACAGAGTTGGCAAGGCAGGTTTTCTGCATTGCTGGAGCAAGGAGACAGTGTATTCAAGATGTAGCGGAGGCAAATTATTCTGTATTCAGCCCCTTGCTGATGAGAAGAAGCTTAAGACAACAGCATAGCTAGAATTATCCCTGCTCTAACATATTGGGAGGTTTAGCAGCGTTTGGGAGGGTTTTATTTAGCACCTTGTTAGTTATAATATAGCTCTGCTATTTTCCCAGAATATATAAACGCATACACTCCAGAGTCTTAGCAGAAGAGAAGAATATCACAACCAATTAAGTTACCATATATACTTTTAAGTTGCTGTATAAAGTTGGTCATATTTCTTTATCAGGAAGAAGCTTCCCTCCAAAGGCGGCATTCTGCAGCACGTCGGGCTCTGTCAGGGAAGGCACCTAGTGCGTATGTCCAGCTCTTTCAAAGGTAATGTAGAGTGGTTGCAGCCAAGTCCCTTGCAACAAAGTGAAAAACRCCTGTTTAAGATTTCTTCTCCACTGCTCTTAAAAATGAATGATTAGAAACTGTCAGGGATTGCAAATCTCAGACAACTCTCCTTTCTATCACTCTTAAATTTAGCCCTACAAATATATCACAAACCGCCTGTCTTTTGACTTGGGAGTGCAGCAGTCCCAAAATGTATACCGAAAATGTATGAGGCAGAGCCAYCCACAAGTAACTTGTCTGAAACTATGAAATTATTATTTGCTTCTTCTCTGGAAGAGCAGAAAACGATCATTTCTCTGGCAGCTCACAGTCTCCGGCATGTTTTTTAGCACTACTAGTAATTAGCGTTGGAAAGTCACAGCCGTGCTCAGCGCAAGGTTGTTTGCTGCCGTACATCTTCTGTGGGTCTCTCTGTTTAAAGCAGAATTTCTGAAAGCTGACTCCACTTCCTAATTTTATTTATTTGTTTATTTATTTTAGAAAATGGATCCTGTCTTGACTGTCTCTCTTCCTTTTTCCTCATAGTCACAGCCCTGCAAAAATAGTGTTAAAAGTCTGTAAATCTCAATGTACCTTCTTTGATTGATCTTTTGTGGCACTCCTGCCTTCCCCTGATGTAAATCTTCCTAATATGAATTCTTGTTTGCTGGCTTTTCCCACCTGCCATGAAAAGGCTCACAGTGTTGACATTTAAAGTATCACATAGGCCTCTAAATCAGCAATCATCAGAACGAATAGAAAAGTTCACACCTTTCAGCTCATTTCAGGCCTGTACAGAAGCAGTCACCAATTGTACATACCAGACGTGTTGGTGAAAATCATTCCAATGACAAAGTCTGGAGATTGATTATTTTTTAAAAAAAAGAAAGAAGGAAAAAAAAAAACAACCTACTGAATTAAACTGTCTCTAGAAAACCAATGGCAGAAGCTTACAGGCAGAGATGCAAAATTATGATGCATTTTMCAAATCTTTACTTAGAGAAAAGTTTTTTTAAGTAGCTGATTCATTCATTTTAAATTATGTTGAAATGAGAAGAAAAATGGAAATCAGTGTTTTCTGTTGCTAGATGTTTTGGCTTTGATTTAGTGTTGCAGTGTGAACTGTTCATCCGAATCTGCCTTAGTTTGTTGCTCTTTGCTCCCTTTATTCCACAATACCCATTCGCTGGAAGCTGATTTTGGAGTTAAGTATCAGACTGCTTTGGCAGAGCTGTCAGGCAGGTGAGAGAAAATCCTGTCACCCCCAATCAGCATTTGCAATTACCAGGCCTCAAGGGATAGATGCGCTCAGCAGAATTAGAGGCAAGACTAGACAACACCCCATTCCATGCAAGAGGTTAAGTCAAGAGGTGCCATAAATATGGATGCTATAAAATGGTTGAAATTCTGAGAGAGAATCTGAATCCTGGAATGTAGCAATTAGATAGCGGAGAACCCGGTAGGTCATGTAGTCCAGTCCAGCAGCAAGTGTATGGTTGTTCTTTTGAGCATGTTTGTTTACACAGAATTGAATCAAGTTTTAAATACCCGTAAGAGAGGGGCTTTCACCTTAGAAAAGTTCACCTAGGGTTTGATGGATCTTTCTTTCAATATATAACTATGGACCTGGGTCAGGAGTAGCTTAAAAGGTTATTGCATGCCATCTTAGCTGTGGTAACCGTCTTTGTGCACACTCTTAGCCTTAGGACAYGTAAGGTGATGTGGCTTTCTTTAGCTTTTATCAAGGGCTGAGCAAGGAATCTGTACACAGATTGTGCGACTGAGATGACGCAAGGTAATTCGTTGTGTCATTATTCGTAGTAATATTAGCAGCAGCATCCAAATAATTTTGGGGTAGTTAGACTGTTATCTTGTTTCATAMCTTTCCATAGTTCTTACTTAAACTATATATATTGTAATGTTTTTTCATCTYTCTCTGTAAGTCTACGCTTAGTAAGTTCAGTAGGATTACTATAAAGTCTCTCTAATTTGTTAATTAACTCTCAAAATCGATCAGTCCAGAGTATTTCAAGTGTCCCTACAACAAGTGTTGGCAAAGAGAACACTATAGCCTGCATCTGAGGCACCATACTTCATTGTCTCTGCATATGTTGCTCAAAAATTACACCGATCTTTTCGTGCAGCCATTATTGCATTAGATATCCAGGTTCGGCATCTCATCTCATTGTTGTGTCTAGATCCATCTCGGCTTTAGTGCTTCCCAGATTTCTCTCTCCTCTGGAATGTCCACGTTTTAAGTTATTTTCTTTCAAGCTGTATTTTATTTAGAGGTCTTTATTTCTCTTTTTACTTGGCTACATAAATAGGATGGGTCATGCCTGTTTAAAACCCAGTTTTAAAAAACTCTTGCTGTCTATTCTTGCTTTAATCTTATCAGCTTTGTTCTGATGAATTTTTATTTAGAACACAATACACCTTTTCTTTATTTTCATTGCCAGCAGCAGTGCATAAATGTACTTTGTCCACTTAATCAGTCTGCTGTTTATGTAAAAATATGAATTCTTYCACTGGTAACGCATCTGGCCTTATACAGGGTTTCAGCTGATGAATCTTATGTAGTAAGCTTCCTGCCACAGCACTCCTCGCTGGGGAATACTGCTCCTCTAGAGGGGCGACAAGAATATTCAGCCCTGCTTCAGTTAYTCCAGTGTAAAGCCTCATTTTTACCCTGACCTTCAAGTGGAGTTTGAACTGACTGAAGGTATGGACTTGTGACTGCGAGAAGCAAGCATGCGTTTTATTCTGTCTGTTCTACCCCTGGGCAGATGACATCTTGGAGCAAAGTAGGGCAGGTAGAGAGAAGGAGGTTCATTAAAGCGGATTAATTTCAAATTGTATTGGGAAATACAAGAGGAAGGTCCATGCTTGCCGTGCTGGATGGAGTTGGTATAGAATGAAACCTTATTCTGAGGGCATTGCAGGTAACCTGAAGCAAAATAAGACAAGTACTTTAAAAAGTACTTAATAATCACTTTAAAAAGTAGGTGATTATTATTYAAAAAGAACAAATTTGTGAAACACACAGGTAATTGATTATGTATATTTTTAGCACATAGAAATACAAATTTGATTAGCTAGAAGTTTCTACAATGTCTTGCTTGAATTGAAGATTTTTTTTTAGCTGTTGAACTAGATTTCAATTCTATAACCTATATGAGTACCTCCATTAAAGCGGTGTTTTATTTGAGGATTTGTATCCTGAGTTCTGTGGTTGGAAAGGGCTATTGGTGCAAAGTAGACTTTTTTGTGTCCAGACATTTTTTGTCACACCATGAGGAAGAATTCGGTAACTTTAGTATTTCTTCAGTGGCAGTGCTGGCTCATACACCTGCCCCTTCCTTTTCTTCCCCTGCCCACTCTGTGCTGCCACTGGCCCCAGCATTACRCAGCTTAGTGGTGAAATGGATAAAGGTACAGATCAGGTTTTGCCAGACAAAAAGGTTGTTTTTTCAGCCAGATCAAAATTTCCCTCACTCTCTGAAGAACCGCTTGTGCTGGCATCACGCTGAGAGAGGGCTGGGAGGGTAAATGGGTGGCTGTGGASCAGAAATGGTAGAGGGCAGAGGCAGCTCCGCTTGCTTTTGAGCAGCGCTGCTGCAGGGAATGAGAACCCTACTTCAGTTAGGAGTGAATCTATATTCTATGAAATGTAGGAAACTGATGCCAAAAATGATATATGCAAAAAAGTTCCTAAGGTACTAGATGTTTTGAATTGCTTGTGTAACTGTACATATTAAAAGATTCTTTAATGCTTAATCTCATCGTTACACATTTTAATCCAAACTGAAATAGATTGCTCAATTTTCCTGAGTATGTGTTAGAAAATTTTAAAAGTGGTGTCACACAAGAATCTAACCTATTTTATTTATTGCAGCCCCGCAGGGTTATCTACATAAATTTAGATTCTTAAATCCAAATTACTGAAAACCTGGCCTCTTTATTTTTTGCCTGTGGCTGTGTGCAGGTGTAATTAAAGTCATTTTGATGTCTCATTGCCTAATATAATGTATGGGCAACGTTTGGTGGTTTGCTCTGAATAATTTCACTAGTTGTCTGTGTGTTTGAGGGTAATAAATAAGGGGTTGGGTTGAAGTCTCTTTCAGATCAGGCCTTTAGCTAATGATTAACTTCTTGATTTCGTCTAAATGTTGCTGAAAGAACTGGAGTAAGCGAGAGCAGGCATCACCGAGAGGAGAATTTATAACATGCAATCTTGCTCTTCTGAGTTGGAAGGAATTTGTACGCTTTACAGTTTCACTGGAGCTCCTTGCCAGAACTGGGAAGAGAGAAGGTCCATGGTCTCTCTGTGGTTGAGACACTCTCTTCAGGTTGGATTTGCTTGCTGTGAGCATAAGATTTGCATGCATGTGGTTGCATACATTTCTTGCAGACCCTCTTGTCTAGTCAACCTCTGACTTCAATGTAACTTTGCTTTTCAGTTTTATTTCTATGCCCTTTTTAATGACAAAACTAGGACATTGTTCTGAACTACATGGATATGCCTTTTCACAGGGTGCTATTTAACTTCTCCAGCCTGTTCTCCTTTTTCTTTTTTTTGTTTTTTGAGCTGAGGCATCCTGGTGCAATTTGAATTACACTCTGAGCCTAAACACCTATAATGACAGTACAAAACTTGAGAGGCAATGGAAAGAAGACATTTAGTGCAGAGGTAGAAGGTGAAAAAACATCCCTATAACACCTTTAAATACGCATATTTTTCTTAGCTGTCGGGCGTGTTGTTTTAAGTTTATTTATCAACTGAGATGTAGCTTCTGAAAGTGGGTTGCAGGTTCTGAATCCAAACCTTTGCTCCAGGAAGCAGAGTTCATTTTCCTGTGGTGACCCAGTCCTTAGAGGGGTGGCCTTGAATCCTGTCTTCAGATTTCTGCTTTGACTCTTATAACCTTCATTGTCACGCTGTGTATTTCTGTGCCGTATATTGAACAGAGTTCTTTTTGCTGAGAAATTTTCTTTTCTTTTTTTTTTTAAAAATTTTTTTTTTTTATTTCCATGATGCGGCTTTACAAGAAATGATTTCTGAGAGCACTCAGCTCTGGGGGCCATTAATGGAATCAGGCCCTTTCTCCTGTGTAATTGGTTCAGATTTTGATCTGAGCCGATAACGAACAAACACCATTACCAGCCGGCAGTTGCTTGACAGTGGAACAATAACAGCTTGAGGGCTTACACTAGGGAAGCTTTATTTATAGTTATTAATAATAAGAAGAAACTAAAGAAAGGGAAATTTAAAGATGAAGAGTAGAAGAACCTTGCTTGCAATGCACCGTGCATTGGGCTAGGGACTGATTGCTGAGGAGGAGTGGGGAAAGCCTCATCACCGAAGCACCAGAAGACCCACAGCGGGGAATAGTCCTGCTTTGGCAAGATGAGGAGGCGTGAAAAGGCAGTTTGAGATTCCAGCCTCTCTGTTTCCTGTGGGAAAGTGGCAGTGGTATTACTTGTTGCCTTAATGGCCTATGGGCGTGCTTGAGGGCTTGATGAAGAGCTTAACAGTTTGGGGTTTTTTTTCCAAACTGTAGCAATGAGTCTTCAGAAAAGATACTAACCCTTCTTAAAAACCTAGCTTCTCCCATGGAGCAAGCATTCAGCAGTTGCTACTGCAGTTAAAAATGTTCTTGACAAGCTTCCTAGGGAAACTAGAAAATGGCACACTGAAGTTACATAGGCTCATTGCCCTTAAAAATAGAAGTTCAGCTGAGGTGTGTCGGTGGGATGGCTCTGGTGCAGGGCGTAGATGTATGGAATCTTCCAAGAGTTATAATTTTAAGTTCAGCATTTCATTAAGGACCTCTTATGTTTGGCAGTCTTCAGTGCTGCATCTCTTTGGTTTTAGCTCTGTGGTTCAAGTCTATAAATAAAGTGGTGTCAATACTGCAATTACCAGGGATGCTTTTTTTTAGGTGTTACGCATGGCAGTGAAGAGGAAAGTTCTCACCTTGTGTGGGATTAATCTCACCCAATTTGGGGCATCTTTAATAAAAATGTYTCTATCTGAACAAGTGGCCCTATATTGCTCTGTCTCAGTGGAGAGTGATTCATCCAACCTGCTTTAGATATCTGCTTAAGCTTGAGTTTATTCATACTGTAGCTGTGACTGTTCCCTCTCTATTGGCTATAAACAGAGCCTGGATTACTACCCCCAACTGCTTATTGCTGCTTCTCTCCCACTGGAGATAACACTCCCCTCCATCTGAACAGGTCTTGTGAACTCACTAAGCGCTAATTATGCTATCACAGTATATAAATGCATGTAACAAGCACTTTGTTTTCTTTTTTGTATCATTTAAGGGACCTGGCAGTCACTCCTGCACCGAGCAGCTCCCATCAACAATTACTGGAACCAACAATACATGCTTCTCTGCTCTCAGATGGAAGGAATGTCACCCAAGACCAGAGCTTCCCCCTGACTAACCCAGAGAGCCGGTGAGTTCAGTTTCTGAGACAGCAGATCATCTCTAGGTGGGATGAAGGTTAATGCTGCAATGTGCAAGATCTAAAACCATTTCCCAAGCTAATGCGGTTGTCTCATCTGTTACATCAACAGCCTTATTAAACRTGTGTCGCTGCAGCATAAAGCAAAGCCTTGTCATTCATGGGAATGGTTTCATTTAGACACCATAATTCACATACACAGAAAGGGAATTTCAAGAGCTTTCTATCAAGAGGATGTTTGAAGGGAAAAAGATGCTGAAAGAAACTTGGTCCAGGCATAGAAAAACAGAACTTGAGTGATAAATATGCCTTTTAAACAAATTTACCAGATATTACTATCAGAATTATTTCTCATTCTCTCTTTAGAGGATTACCATAGTTACTGTTGAATACCATTTGGGAGGCTCTGGGTGATRTCATGATCTTCAAATTCATATCTCRTCCATGATAACAGTAGACCCCATGAAGATACTGAGCTCTGTAGTAACTTCACCTTCTCTTACTATCTCAGCCATTGCTGCTAARCTTCATATCTTGTCCAGCATCTCTGCTCATGAGTGATGAACAACCTCATTTGTTTGCACCACAGCTAAACAGGCTCTGAGGTATGGGAGGGAGACAACTCCTATCTCATTTAAAGCTTGTAGAGAGGKGAGGATAGAAGATTTGAAAAGTGTCTTTTCTGATCTTCAGTGTATTTTAGACCTTCAGCTATAAAGCGGGCTATATTTTCCTGACTCGCTCTGCGGGTCCGCGTTGCCTTTTACAAGACGGCTGTGACTTACTCTGATGGTCCTGTTTCATAAGTACCTCCGAGCTCCGGCTGCCAACAAGCCTGTCTGCTGTTGTGGCAAGTGACATTGCGGCCTTTCTATGCAGTATCCTGCATAAGCTATTTTTTTCCCCTCTTCTGGCCATCTGTTGTAATCTCATGCCCAGATGGGATACACAGAAGCAGCCGGATGCCGCACAGCATCACGACCTAATGAAGCATAACGCRCCAGATCCCCATCGACCCTAGGAAATAGGTGTGTGCTTGTACCCATGCTCTGCTCACTCTTCAGAACCTACCGCAAAGCTCATCCAAAAGCTGCAACTTAGAGTGAGCTGATAGACATCTGTGTCATATGGCTGTCGGTAAACTTGAATTTGATCATGGGTTCAATYCCATGTCTGATATCTTGTTCTCATTCCATACAAACCAAGGTACCCTTCCTGCTATATTTAAACATATCATACCATGTATTTTTGACCTATGTGTTTTCACATCTTTTAAAAATCACTGTTAAATAACCTCATGAACACACATTAGGCAGCTTTTCACATTCAGACYGATGAGAAATGCTGAGCGTCTTTATAAGATTTCAACCCACTTACTTTATTCCTCATCTTTTAAGCAGAATTCTTAGCTAAACTTGCTGTTGAAAAAAATGTTCCTTTTATATCCTAGAGAGACTCSCAGTTCCCTCTATGTGATGTACTACCTGCCACTGTAATTACAAGTAGTTAATTAGCATGCTGTAAAAAGGTTGAAACCGTAGGCCTCTGCAGATTCATTTGTCCTGAGTATTTGTGCCACAGCGGAGCGTGCTGAAGGGGAACAGAGCGAGCGTACGAGAGAAACTGAGTGCGTAATAGGTTGCAGAGGGATTATGCATCATCTGTCCTTACCAGTAAGAGGCAAGACCTATAACTCAAATGAGTGTGAAGCTATGATGAGTTGTAAAGGTCTTACCCTTCGCATATGGGAATAAATATGTCTTTCCACTCCACCACATTTTGGTGTTTTGACTTTAGCAGTGTTTTCATTTAGCACTGTTAATAACACAGTGGAAAAACAACTGTGAGGAGAGAAAAAGCAAACTGCTAATCTGATTCATTTTCTGTGCATGCATCATGGCCTACAGCAAAATTGTATAGAGTCATGTTGTTAAATCATTTTGCAAGGGAAGTATGGAAAGTTTGGAAGAAATTTGCTTATAGGCGTGATTGATGGAAATGCTGTTGTATAGATGCACTCAAAATATTAGTGAGAAAAATCCCACATTTCTGAAGTATTGTAGTAAAGCCTGTAGTGATTTTGTTTGAATATTGAGGTGGTTTAATATTTTCTTTTTCTTTCTCTCCAATTTTATGCTTTCGACGTTTGGAATGGAAGAAAGAGTAAAGTAAAAAAAGCTGTCAAGTGGTAAGAGCATGAATGTATTGACCTCCAGGCACAGCCAATGAAGGAAATACTGTTTTCCAAGATCAGGGACTGCAGATTAGTCTGATATCTCACTGGGCAACACTGTGTCCAGGTCCCACATTTTTTTGCATTATTTCTCAAATTTGGCAGTTTTTATTTAAGCTTGAGCTGTGGTAGAAACAGCATCATTATTCTTCAGGTCACTAACACTTGTTAGATTCAAGTCCTGCAGTTATTCTGTTACTTTGCGTTTACAAGTAAAATAGGTGATCCTGATGGCATTTACTCAAGAGTGAAAATTAAAGGTTTTGTTTGCGCRTCTGCCCACTGACCTGCTGTTTTCAGCAGGACAGTTTCTAATTACATCCATGGCTTCTTTTCATTGCTAAGACCATAGCTATGGTCTTCTCCTTGGAAGTAAACTATGATAACCTAGTCTTTCCTGATTTCACAAAAGAAAACACCATTCCAGTTTTCAGGGATTTTTGAAGTCCTCTGCTGGAGGCTGAACTCTCCCACACATGAAAGTGTGGATTTTTTTGGCCTGAGGTTCCATTTGTTCTCACTCATAGACTTAAACAATTTATCATTGCCTTTGGTGAGTAGCAGTCCTTTAGGGCAATATATCTTACAACTGTACTTTAAAGGACTGTTACTCACCACAGGCAATGATAAATTCTTTAGGTCCCTGTCTGCTGTATTTCATTACTCACTTTTACCAGTAGAGGTGTTTGTAAGGATATTGAAACAATCTGGTTACAGCATAACAAGGAGAGGAGAAGAGAGGAGGAGCAAAATATAGTGAGTTGGAGAGTAGAAACTTAATTTCTTAATCTGTTACTATACCTTCATTATTTGCAAGTTTGAGGGTAGAGTCAGAGCCTCACCTACTGTTGACCAGAGCATTTAACAAGGAACGGTCTCAAATATTTAATTGCACGTCCCCATTCCCACCAAACACAATCAAACGAAAAATATCCATCAATTGAAATATTATGACATCGTGTGCAATGATATATATTGGGGTTTGCAGTTCAGTGCAACCATAATCTAAACAGAATCTATAGCAGTCCAGTGCTTTACTCCTCAACTCATGGCTAACATATTGTCTATTTAGTGCACACAGAATCCATTTATCTCATTACTCCATGGGGTAATACTGGGGTTTTTCAAGCTTCCTATTCTTCATTTCTTTTCCATTTAGCTGACTGGGAAATTTTACTAGAGGGAACACATGCCTGCTTCACCTATAATAGTTCTCTTCTCTGTGCTGAGGCTGTCAGGGAAGGACTAAAGAYAGGTTATGCAAACTCATTTACAGGTCACCTGGCAAAAGCACAAAGGAGAGGTGTGTTCTCAGCTCCTCTGCCCCACCCTTCCCAAATACYGTGGACATCTAGATGGCAGAGACCTCATAAGCTCTAGTTTTCCCACTTATTTTTTATATTATTCTCATTGAGTAGTTTTACAAGAAACCTTAATTAAATGAAATGTTTCCTATGACACTTGTACTAGAAAAGCCTGGATACCTGCCTTCCCTTCACACCCTGCCAAGTGGTATGTAAATTATTTCCCCCAGTTTACCTTGTCTTCTGCCCTTTAAGAAAGGGACAGCTGGGGAGAAAGGCAATGAAGGTTTTTTGTGGAACACCTTAGCATGCTGGATTTTAACATAGTGCATTAATGTAGTTGTGGCTAGAGATCCACAGGGGGTTAATTCTAACTATATGATACCTATTTTTAGCCTATATTTGTAGGGGAATGTGTGACTATGTTCTCTGAAGSAAAAACAGAAGTAGTCAGCCTTTTAGAAATCGGAATAGAACTTGTTGAAGAGTCCAAGCTGCTGTTTATACTGAGCCTGGATTTACTACTCCTAGTAATTTCTTATCCCTACCACAGTTGTGTCTGATGCGTATTACAGGCAGCTAAAACGAGATTACGACTAGGGTTACGCGCTTGCCTAGAGCATTCAGCGTACAGCATTTGGTGGGCACCCTTGGATGCAGTGGACCTCAGAGGAAGATGCGAGCACTCAGTACATCACAGGATATAACGTTCCTTTACCTTGAAAGCAATGGCAAAATTCTCGTAGACTTCCACAGTACATCTAGTGAGAAGATAACTACCTGTTTCTTATGGGAGTACCATGTTGTTTTATCTCATTATTCACGATCCCTTCTTCTTATTCTATGGATTTATTAAAATACCACTGAAATACGTTTTCTATTCCCCAGAACACTGTAATCACAGTACTCTCACAAGCTAAAATGCTCCTTGCAAGAATTACAGGATGAAATTCTTTTGGCCTGCACCATGGATAAGGTTAGGGTGGATAATCTTTGAACTTCCTCCCGGATTCATAAATCTATGAATCAGTTTCTCTCACCTAGACCAGAACAGTCCTTTTTGTATGAAGAGAGACATTATGAAATGTCTTAAGCATTGGTCCAGATATATATTACGGTTTTGCATTAAATGGGTAGTTATTGATCTCTCCATATCAATCAAGGTCTTTTACTTACCTTTATTGAAGTAAATTGACAGTATATAGATGGAAACGGAAAGCCTTTATCAGAACAAGCTACAGCATGGTCGTTATCATTGTCAGGGTCTCAGACCACTCAGGCTTTGGCTTTGACTAGATTTTCTGCAAGAGACATAACAGGTCAGAGGTGCCTTGGGTACTGCTCAGTGGTATATGGCTGGTCATGGTCCGTGTTGTCACTGGGGTGCTACAGAAACGCTCCTTTTCAAGRCAATTCCTATCTTCTTTTACTCACCAAGAGAGAACATCAGTCTGCAGTGCTGAACCACAGATTTGGAAACCAGGAGCTCCGAGTTCTGAYCCCAGATCTGAAGCTGATTCACTGTGTGGCATGAACCTCTTTACTGTAACTGTCTGTGCAATTAATTAAACCCATAAATGAAAATGGAGAGAGGTAGTAGTTGTGTTTGCTAGCACTAGAAGTTTTGAGAGAACTGTAATGTGTGAAAARCTTTGTGTAACTGATAAGTACTGGGATTTACTTCTGACTTTTGATCGAGTTGTGTGACTGCAGCATCAGTAATACTGTCAGACCTGGTGCATATGGTTTTTTTATTGCTATTTTAAAGCATGAATCATTTCCCCCTCTCAGCTGCAGAGAATCTGGTCCTGCTAGTGGCCTGTTTCTAACCTCAGCTGGTGCATCTGCTGGTGAAGGTCCGTCGGTTCGGACCCCTGTTCCCCATGCTCGTCTGACTGAAGAAGCCAAAGCTGAACACGAAGATCCAAGAGGAGCTAAAAATGGAGTGGACAGATTGAAAGGTTTGAACCGTATTCCAAAGTAACAGTTTTGCTCAGGCTGTGTATCTTATTTACTGTAGTGATAGTAGCTTTATTTGGGTGACAGGGCAGCTTCTTCATGCTTCGGATACTGACACTTTGATAAGYAGCAATGTTACGATGTGGCAGAATCATCACAGTGTGACTGCAACTTACTCAATAGAGCAGTTTTCTCTCCATGAACTTTTTGAGAAATTAAAAACAGTGAC
The DNA here is from genome assembly GCA_030449065.1 of Oceanodroma leucorhoa. Lineage (NCBI taxonomy): Eukaryota > Metazoa > Chordata > Aves > Procellariiformes > Oceanodroma > Oceanodroma leucorhoa. The sequence goes on from JASVER010000009.1 coordinate 17,599,038, forward strand.
TGCTTAGGCATAAAGTTACTCTTCCRCATGTATGAGGTAGAGCAGTCGCTAGACTACCTGAAGTCTTGCCCCACCCCACCCCCCAAAACACTGGGTTTTCARCTGGAGATGTGCTTTGCGGTAAATTTTGACTTTTCATTGAAATAAACACCCTCTTAGTGCTTCTTCACCTATTTATAATTTCTGCAGAGACTGAACTCCCTAGTGACAATCTTCAGAGAAAAAACAGCAAATCCAAGACTGGTTCTTCTCATGTGCCTCAGCTCATCAACTGGCCAGGCTCCCACTCCAAACCTGTCCTACCTCCAATCCCGTCTGGGCGGAAGAGGACCAACCCTTGATRGCCACTACTAGCCAAGTCTTTATCTTGAATCTTGATTGTACACCGAATCTTTCTGTCTAACAAGAATACTGATTTTGATATATTTCTCTTCAACAAAGCAAAGTCTATCAAATATTATTTCTAAATCCACTTCTGATTAATTCTCCCAAAAGAAGTTATTTATTTATAACTTTATTAAGAAGTAATTTCTGTATTTCCCAAAGCTAGAAATTATTTCCCCAGGCAATCTCAGCTGGGAAACGGCGTAGACTTTTTCCTACCAGCCACGTGATCATATCTTCCATTAATTTCTCTCTTTCCTCCCTCTCCTATATTATAGATTTAATTGAGGTGTGAAAGCATCAGGGTCTCTGATAATATTGTCTGTATTGTAGTACTAGTGAATTATTTTGAAGAGGGATTTTGTGAAATGTTCAGAGTTAAGTTGGGAGTGAAAACTAGTTCCAAGTCTTTTTTTTAATAAAATGTGGGTTTTTTGAAGGGATRAGACGTAATTCTTTGATTTGCAAGTGTATTTAAACAACCTAGTAAGGAGTCATCAGAAAAAAATATTAGAATTATCGAGAACTAGCTGAAGCTGTATGTGAAGATTTGTTTTTCTGTATGTGGAGCAGAGTTCTGACAAGTAAATAAAACTCTTGAGTTAATGTTTGTCCTGATTAATTTTCATTACCATCTACTTATAGAACAGATAGTGGGGCCCCTTTCCCTGAGCAGCTTCCCCCGAGGAGGGGCGTTCGCTGTCCCTATTACAGCGTGGGTCCTCGGAGGCCTTTGCATGCACGGAAGATATCGCTCCTTGCCACAGGACGGAGTCCTGGCCGTGGAAGAGCTCTGTTTTACCTCACCGTGCATGTTCACGATGTGGCAAAGGGTTTTTGTCGTTTAAATAGGATGAACTGAACAAAGCAACACAGCTCATGGTAAGTAATGGATAGATGCAGATAGCCTGACCTTAAATTCCAGGGAAGCCTGTAAAACAACTCAGCTTTTTATTAAGTAGTTTCCTTTCCATATAGCAGCTGGCTGTACCCTCAAGCTGAAGAACAACAGCTCTTCCGAGGCACCGGTTTTTTATCATTGATTTTGGCAGAACGAAAAGCAARGCTGCTCCGTGGCCTGGGTTCAGAAGGAGTTCAGGCAACCGAAGCTGCGGTTTCAACCTTAGTGGGTTTTTTTTTTTGCCAAGGCAGTTGAGCGAGGTGGGTACCTGATGCCCCTGACTAACTACCTAACCTCCGCAGTTTCTTCAGCGAATCCCACAGGGCTCTTCACGGCCGCTTTGCCTCTATAAACMCCTTGGCAGAAGTTGGCCTGGCTGTTACAGCTGGCCGAGTGTATCGTGCTGATGAGCCTATCGGTTTTTGCTGGTTTACAGGTGATGACAGCAGTTTTGCCAGTCTCGTGGTTCGTGGTTACGTACGAGGTACCTCGTGGTTCGTACACAGCAGGGCCGAGGGTGATCACACCTCCTCGCTTAAATTAGGAAGGTAGTACAGTCAGTGCAGGTAAATCAGTTTTCTCCTGGATSCTAATGCAGAATCCCACGTACCTCGACACTCGGCACTGCGGGCTGGGTCCATACACGTGTCTGGAAAATAAGGGCAGTGGGTGTTGGGCGATACCCGAGTCACRTCAGTGCCTCTTGCCTTTTGCTTCCATTCCTGCCCAGTTCTCCGAGCCAAGACCACTTCCACATTCAGCCCCAGCTCTCCACCCTTCCCTTGGAATGTTTACTCCCTTCTGTGTGAAACAGAACAAAACCTGACAAGTTATCCCTGAATTGTGCTGAATTTCCTCCGCTTGCAGTGTGCAATCCTGCAAAAGCCTTGTACATCTTAAACGAGTGAGCACAGCGATTCAAACTACTCATATTTACAGGAACACTATTAAATGTTAAGCTCTCCAGTGCAGGAATTGTATCTTTATTTTCATTATATAGAGCTGAGCATACAGGTGGAGTATAAATATGTTACTCTTATTTCCCAATTGTAAAAAGAAATCGTTTGTTCGTCTGTGATCAGTGTATTGGTTAGCTTACTGGCGTTCGTATCACACAATGGTGTTTGAGGAGAATCTCCTATTTTGCAATCAGTTCTTGGGCCCTGAGCTTTCAAATACTTCCAGATGTGGCACCTTCAGTGGGGTCACACGTGCGRTCCGGGGGATAAGGCCCTTGCATGGAAGTAGGACAGGGAGAAGCTGAATTTGCTGAAGTCAGTTTGGGAAAATACTCAGTTTCTTGCCTTCCCTCCCTAAGCTTTTACTGCCGTACACTCTCACTYGCTCTCTTCCCCCTCCCCAGCAGACCACAGATCAAGTCGCTAACCCGACTGACGAGGTTCCCGAGAACAACGGCGTTATGCTGACCTGCCCTTGGTCTACTGCACCCTGAAGCGTGGAACGTCTGGCCGAGTTTGAAGGCACAAGTGCCGTTGGATTGCCGGTATGTAATATTTACATTTCATTTAGCAGATTGTGAAGCTTTGCAGTTCGTCGTTTTTAGTTTAGAGCGTTTATTTTTGGCTGAAAGTACAGAACTTGTAACTTGGTGCCTATATATTTATAGACTGGCAGATAAAAGCGGGGCTGTTTCAGGGAACTCTGTTTTTATTGGCAGGAAGCATGTTTGGATTACAGCAGAGTAACACCTTAAGTTAGTCATAGTCAAACAAGTCTCTGAGTCTTGAATTTTACAGCGGGGAGTAGAACAAGCTGTTTAATTTCCCTTTTTTAAATTAAACATTCAACATTCAATAAAATCAGTAACTGCGGTTGCTRCCTTGTGAATGCAAATGGCTTTACCAGCTAGAGGACATGGCCGCACGCTTAGCACACGTGCTGTGCCGTAGCCCTGTCTTACACATCGGTAAATCAAGGCAGAGAGAAATTCCACTGATTTGTGTTGGGAGTTTTTTTACAGGAATTGGGTCAGAACCCAGGAGTCCCGCGTCTCTGCTCGGATGTCGGGTCTTTGAATCATAGAATCATTAAGGTTGGAAAAGACCTCTAAGATCACCAAGTCCAACCGTCGACCCAACACCACCATGCCCACTAAACCATGTCCTGAAGTGACACATCTACACRGTTTTTGAAYGCCTCCAGGGATGGTGACTCCACCACTTCCCCGGGCAGCCTGTTCCAATRCCTGACCMCTTTGAGATGAAGCAGAGGAGACCGTGCTTATGCAAAAGTGTTGCGGGAAGTCAAGGGCAGCTGTTTTATCCCGATTCCTCCCTCAGGACAGTAGCAAGGTGGTAGGAGTTACAACACAGCTGCTGTAGGACAAGGAGCTGCTGAATTAGGGAATGACGGGTTCGGTAGACATAAGGGGATGGTGTTTTAATACAGACCTGGGCCTGAAGGAGAGGAGATGAAGTTTGCTAGCTARAAGTTTGATGCACAGCTCAGCGAAGACCTCCAGGGGCTGCAGAATAGGTCCAGAAATAGCTGCTCCTGGAAATCTGCTGAGCGTATTGAGTGCTGGAGGCCAAGACGCTCCACGGACAATCACAGAGTGCGTAGGCAGCCAGGGCAACCTGCTGCCRGCTTGGTAGAAGATGAAAGCAGGAGACACGTGGTGGCTCGGATTCTCCAGCACCCGCTCCCAAAATCAGTAGCTGTATTTTAAAAAAATGGGTGCAAAATGGTTTGGTTTGGTACTCTGGCCTTCATCTCCCTGCCTCCCTCCTCCACTAAACCCACTGATGTGGGTGCTAGAAACCCTAGAAGCCAGAAACCACCGGTAGAGGCTTGACTTGCTGGTGAGACCACTGCAAATCCAGCAGCTACACCTTTTTATTTTATTTTTTTAAGCATGTTCTGGAAACAGATGGGGAATAGTTGCCAGTATTGACCAAAGGGCTGTTTATTTCTCTGCAGAGCATGCACGTCCATTTCTAAAAATACCTTCCTGAAGCACCGTGTCATGTCCCAGCAGCGGCTGGCTGCCCCGCTACCTCTGCCTGCTCCCTTGGGAGCTTGTCTAATTGAATATGCTGCATAATATGCTGCTAATTTGGCAGCTGTCAAAATGAATTATAATTTTTTTTAACAGTACCGCGGTGGGGGCGAGGAGAGTTGCCACTCAGAGTGATTACACCAACTGCCCGTGTTTCTCTTTGCATCCCTGACTCAAGGGAGAGCTCGAAGGAGACCCCTCGAGTCTTTCCCCGGTGTCACCCCGCACTTCTACGGTATCACTTCAACAACTCCAGCCCTGCAAACCGCTTTGGGTTCCCCGTCCGTTTACCTCTTTTTACTTCCATCACCAGCTGTGTTTGGAGTCACATACCTTCTCCCCACRGTCTGCGGGGTTGGAGCTCAAGCAAGCGCCCCTTGGTACAGAGTCAGCCCTGCAGCCCCGGCGCTCAGCCCCCGGGGTGCTCAGCACTGCAGACCCTGCGTAAGCTTCGCACTAAATCTTGCTTCTTGGGACATACCCTTTTGGTAACCCTCACAAAATATTTCAAGCTTCTGAGATATTTTTTTTTTCTGCCTCCTGTAAGGCGGAGGGAGAGGAGCCCTTGTAGCTGAGGCTGAATTTCATTTTCCTGCAGGGAGGAGGAGGAGGAGGCGGCTCCTACATTTTTATCATTCGTGCTTTTCCCTGCTCATACCTCAGAGCAAGTAGAAGCACGAAGGTGTAAATCAATGTCCATCACTGAGGCATGAAGGCTCCACAGTGAAAAATCCCCTGTGCTGAGGGTCTTTCCAGGGAAGAGATCTTCTCTTGAGACCCACATCTCCATTCCCCAGCGCTTTTCTGGCTGGTAACAGCACAGAGGCTCACAGCGGTTAGCCCCTGCCTGGAGCAGAGATGGGGTGGCATCATCAATCCTCCAGCAGGAAAAGGATGGGTTCCCATAAGTTGGAGAATATGTGGGATTCAAAAGGAATCATCGAATCATAGAAYACCAGGTTGGAAGGGACCTCAAGGATCATCTGGTCCAACCTTTCTAGGCAAAAGCACGGTCTAGACAAGACGGCCCAGCACCCTGTCTAGCCGAGTCTTARAAGTGTCCAATGTTGGGGAATCCACCACTTCCCTGGGGAGATTATTCCAATGGMTGATTGTTCTCATCGGAAACCGGAGTCTGGAGTGATACTCCTTGCACTAATCCCATACTCTGGGGCTTCCATTAGTCAACTGTGGGGACTATGAAGGACCATGTTCCTCTCCTCTCCTTATCGCACTTATTTAGTTGACTCCGAGCGTTGCACTCCACCTTCCTCCGGGGTGGGASACGATGCAGCGCTCCCCACCCCGAGCGCCCGCCTTTTGTGTGATCGCACCCAGCTGGTACGATCTCAGGTCACCTGAAACACAGGTAGCGTGTGGCTGCACACCTTCACGACAGCCCAGCCTCGATGAGCCGTGGTGTCTTCAGGCTCTCAGAATGGAGATCTACCCAAGAAGACGGCAGTCTTGGCTGATGGAGGGGGTTGGGGTATTTCTTCCTCTTCTCCAAGGTCAAAGCATACACGACCACAGGCATCTTCCCAGCAGAGACAATGTCACCTGCCTCTTCCCTGGCCTGTCCCCAGCACCTCCYACATGGGAAACGGGACTGCGTGGCTCTGCGGGATGCTCCTGCTTTGCCTCCTCCCTCTCAGGCTGGAAAGGGGTAAATTAACTGTCCCCATGCCCTGTGCTGAGGTCCTCTGGTCAATGCAGGGTTGGTGCATCCAGCGGCTCACAGAGAGAGGGGGAGCGAAGAGTGAAAGGCGGCTGGTTGTAACCGTATTGAAGTGGAAAAATGATAATAAATACTAAAAMTTTCCAGCAAATTTTGGAAAGCTTTCGAAGAAGGAAGGGTGCCAGCAGAGACCTGTGAGCCTGGGCCACGCTGGAGGCAAAAAAAAATGGTTCTGTATCCTCAGGGCTCTTCTCCTCCCAAATTTCCTCCGTCAATAAATCTCACCTTCTTGCCCTCTCGGGCTCCAGCTGCTGATTTATGGTTGCTATAATGAAAGCTGCTGAACAGAAATGGACTGTGTGGCTCCAAGTGATTTACAGAGACATCTTTATCCCTCTCTTGCCCCTCTCATTTAATTTAGTGGTGGAAGCAAGTTTTTTTACACCTTGGAAGTGACAAGGATTTCATCCCGTTTCCCGAAGGAGTTCAAGGCTTTCCCTCTCGCTTTAATAAAAAAAAWATCCCTTGTTTCTCCCCGACCCACCGTGGCGAGCCAGGCTGYGACGTGCCTACGAAAGATTGAAAGCATTAATAAACACCAGCCCAAATTTAATGAAAGGCGAAAGATTTTGAACAGCAATCTCCGAGCTGATGAAAGCGCAGCCTGGCCGATGAGGATTTATCAAACGAATGGCTGCCAGGGTTTGGGGAAAGATGATTTGTTAAATTAGTAATATATATACTTGGTAACTGCTGGAGAATTAAGCATGCCCGTTAAAGCTCTGAGATGGGGAAGGTTTAAAGGTATGTTAAACGTGAAGTGATGGCCAGGATTTTAACGTCACGCTCTTTTTGCAGTGATAGAGACGTCACCGGGGTCTGGAAAGACCACAGTAATCATTTCTTACTATTTTTTTTTTTWAAACAGGTCCCATGTGGGAAGCTGGACCACTCAGCTCCAAGTTAATGGTTAAGCACTGATGCCAGGAGGCTTCATTCCCTGTTTTGACACCTCCCGGGATAAAACTACRGCAAGCAAAGCGGCGCTCTGTGCTGCATGGATGGGATTCCCAGAGATTGGGAGCCTAAACCAACTGTTGAGTCTTGCTTGGGGACCTCACATCCTGATGGTTTCCTCAGTACCAACTGCTTCAGGCTCAAACTGCTGCCCTGAGCCAGGTCCCCCAACCCCTGTGGGTGCTGCCGGGGACCTCGGCTGCCCAACTCACCCACCTGAGTGCAATGAGAGACCATCTGCAGCATGTTAATGGATATAATTTACTGTAAGTGCAATTAAAGAGGAGCTTTCCCCAAGCCACCCTTCGCTTCTCTTGCCTTCCTACACCTCCTGCATCTACAACCCCCTCCTACAACCCCCAGATCTTCCTACACCTCCTGCATCTACAACCCCCTCCTACGACCCCCAGATCTTCCTACACCTCCTGCATCTACAACCCCCTCCTACAACCCCCACCCCTCCTACAACCCCCAGATCTTGGTTCAATACCCTTTTAGTAGGAACCACAGCTGAAAGGGCTGGACGAGGCGGGTGGTCCGGCTTAGGGCTGCGGAGAGGGAGGGGAACAGCCACCCCAGCGAGTCTCCTGGCTCCGCCGGCCTGCAGCTCATTATCGGTTTAGCTGCGTTTGCCTTGTGCAGCCGCTACGAACCAGGAGGAGAGGGACGTGTAGGGTTTGAGGAACGCAGCTTCTCGCCTCGTGGCAGCAGCTAGAGGAGAACGTTGGGCTGGAGCACGGCAGAYGGGCACGTGCTTTCTGGGTAGGAGAGCCTGGCTTGGCTCAGCCGTAYCGCCAAGCCCCAGAGGACACGTGTGGGGAGCTGTGGCTCCAGCCCTCCGGCTACACCAGCCAGCGTGGTGGGTGAGGACTGGGGRTGCTGGTGTTCCAGGACACTTGGGTGGGGGACTCTGCAGTGCTGCGAGGTGTTTCAGTGGAAGGGGAGGGAGATGGTTGGGTCTGTCCCTCAAACCCCATCAAGGCTGAGTCTTTCCTGCCTTCTCTCATATTAAAGGCAGGAGAGATTGTGTGTTGATTTCAGAGCCCCATTAATTTTCCAATCACCAGCAGCTGTTTACCARTAGCAAAGCGTGAAAGGAGAAACAAGAAGACCAACATACTTCGAAGAGGATACATATTTATTTTGTTTTTAAAAAAACAACAACAAAAATACCACCCTGAACCCAAGCAGCCAACCTAAAAGCTCTGAAATCCAGAACACTGATCAAAACGGATTTTGGCTCACCCACTTTTCCAGCCTCTGCTAAAAAAATACGTGCTGTTATCTCTACAGCAAACATTAAAACTAATCAGTAGCCCCCATTTTGGGGTGGGAGCCCTGGATTCAAATACTAGTTTTGGCTAACGGAGCCCTTCTGCATGGACCTTTCCTCCATCTCACAACTGGGCAAGCTCACCCGCTCTCCTACGGCGGGAAGGGAACCGCTACCACTTCTGCGACAACTGTAACAGTTATATTCAGAAACACACAGATCACACTGTAAAGTTAARAAAATACCCCCGACGACAACAAATAATAACCCATCGTTGACACCTGGTTGAAGTGAAGACCAAGTACAACACACGGTTAAAAAAAGRGAAACCCAAACATCCCCAAACCTACCAGCATCACACAGGAATTGAAGACGACGTGCAATTTCCTCGATATAAAGAGCGACCTCGTGAGAAGTCTATGTACAGCGTGTTACACTCACTCAGGCACCCGCTCAGCTATTGCCTTGCCAAATCCCCAGCCCRGGCTACAGCAACCACCGCCACGGCCACCCAACAGGCGTTACAGCTCCCGCTGCCCAACCACGAATGCGGCTTCTGCCTTCAGCCKGGTATCACACCGGTGTCTTTTGACCTTTGATGAAGCCCACCCGTTACTCACTGTCCCTGATGCTTTCGCAGTGAATTTGTGTTGCCTTCCCCTCCTTCCCTGTCTCAGCTGGAGCTCCGTGTAAATAGCTTTGAAGATCAAGATGAGGGATAAAGGTTTTGCCTCTCTCTGGGTCCTTCCTGGAGCCTGTGCAAACAGCTGGAAGCGAGACCTGACCTGCACTAGGTGCTGGGGCAGCTGTTGGGAAAGAGTCTCCCCGTCTACAAAATCCTTGGAAACATCCCACGTCTGACACTCAAAATACAAGAGGTTTTTCAGGCTGAGGAAAAAYCAAAACCAGAAGAGAAAAATCCTTCAGCATMTCAGGAAGGAGCGAGCTGCAGCTCYCGTCAGCATCGTACTGGCTCTGGTTGGGATGGAGTTAACTTWTTCCATAGCGGCCCGTACAGTGCTGGGCTTTGGATTCGTGGCTAAAACAAGTGCTGACAACCCACCAGTGTTTCAGCGCTTGCGCAGCATCAAGGCTTTCCCTTTTTTCCCCACTCTGCCCCTTACCAATGATTAGGCCATGGGTGGGCAAGAAGCTGGGAAGGGGCATATCCAAGACAGCTGTTACAGATAAAAATCAGCAATAAAAACAGAGGGGAGGAGGTTTTGGAAAGGTGGCCATTGCTCAGGGACTGGCTGGGCATAGGTCAATGGTGGGAGATGGTGAGTGGTTGCCTTTGCATCACTTGGGGTTTTTTCCCCCTCCTCTATCCTTTGCTATTAAACCATCTTTACCTCTACTCACAAATTTTCTTGGTTTCGCTCTTCCTATCCCCCCTCCCCGTCCAGTCCCACTGTGGGGGACAGTGAGCGAGCAGCCGCGTGGTGCTCCGCTGCCGGCTGGGGTTAACCCACCACAAGCACAGGTTTAACGTTGGAGGGCTTGTAACCACCAAGGCTGGAAGCCACCAGGTGGTTGGGGGGAAGAATAACGGAGTATAGTCGTTGGCCAATCTTGACGTGAATCAGGTTGACACTGCTGGATGCCTTAATTATCACAGCTGAGCAGGGACAGTATCACGATGAGGAGAACAAGGTGCTCCAGGAAAACTGAGGCAGCACACAACGGTGCTCCCCGCTGCTCCGAGACCAAGACAAGGCTGCGCGCTGACCCTTGCTCTGCCCAACGCTGAGCAGCTCCTAGAAGAGCTGTGGCTGCTGCTCCTCACCTTGCTGAGAGACACGCATTGCCTGCGTGCATGGGGACGCRCACCCAAAGCTCTTGCAGCCCACCCACCCAGCTGAGGGGTGACACTAAGGGACAGTGGTCCTGCGCCAGGTCGATGCTGCTACGATGCACAGAAAAGCCAYGAGCGAAGCTGATGCCCAGGAGGCGGGAGAAGAAAAGAGGAGAACTGGGTGAAGGGACAGCAAAACCAGCCCCCCCAGAGCAGCAGAAATAAGCTCAGCTGTACTGGCCCTTCTGAAGTTTCTTGGCATCATTTGAACCCTGAGGTTGGGCTGGATCCGGGGGGACCACAGGCGCGCTGGGGGCTCAGCACAGTTCGTTGCAGCCGACTGCTGGTAACGAAGCCCACTGACCGTGTTTCTAATGAGGGAGAAGTAGGAAGCGACCRAAAAGTGACCTGCGGTGAGGACCTAACCAAAGGCGGAGGAACCCAAGATACCCTCCGGCTGGTGAAGTATCAGGGCACTGATACATATCACACATACCAGCACTTCACCATCTCCCTGAGAAGGCTGCAAAGGTGACACAGTGGCACTTTCYGTCCCCTTAACATCACCCCTTTTTGGTTTCCTCAGGCTCCCAACTAGGCCCTGCTCCTAGGAATGGGGGCTYGGTGGCTTGGGAATCAGCCCCTTGGGCCATTCCCCAGTGGAGGATCTACTGGGCAGACTGGAAGGCTCTAGCTGCAGGTGTATCCAACACCCTCCCAGCACAGGTGGTAGGATCAGGYAACAAGGACTCAGGTTAACAAACAGCCAGACCTGGCATTTCCAGCATAACTAACAACCTGCTGCACAAACAGGGCTCAGCCATCCGTTACAGCCACCTGGACATCAAAGGACGGCACCGAACAGGCTCAGGGTCCAGCTCATCAAAGCCGGGAGGAGTGGACAACAGCACCACAACAAGGYTGGGCTCCTAACGGAGAACTGGGTCAGCTTTTACATTACTTAAAAAGGGTTATTCAAACGAAAAAAACAGGGGGAGAGGTTGGAAGCAAAAGGGATTGCATGAAAAAAATGCAACCTTGCAAAAATAACTGTATCGTCTCTCCATGATCCATTTCAGGTAGGTTCCCAGCGGAGGCTCCACGTTTCCCAGGAGCTTGGCACAGCCAACACCTCCCCCACGTTATAAAAACAACCCCCCTCCGGGGGATTCCCTCGTGCTCTGCTCTATAAAACAATAAAAAGGTCCCTGCAGAGAGTCCCCAGCTCTTACTCCTCCTTTGGCCTCTTCCTCCAGCGGGCCAGGAAGGGCCCGAGGCTGTTCCACACCTCCGTGTACATGAGCGTCCCCACGAAGACGAAGGYGGTGCCGAGCCAGTGCCAGGCCGTGAAGGCGTTGTGAAAGTAGAAGACGGAGAAGATGAGGCTAACGAACTTGCGCAGCGTCACCACCAGCGTGACGGTGAGGGAGGTGCACTCCGTGGTGAGGATGAAGACGCCTCGGACGCAGACGTATCTGGGTGGGCGGAGGTAAGGGGACATCGGGGCCGAGACACCCGGGCAAGCCTTCGGGAATGAAAAAGACTGGGCAATGGATGGCCCCAGCCTGGTTATAGGGGGAMTAAAATTCCCTTCTCCTCAGATCAGCGTTTCTACAGCTATGAACAGCTTCACTACAAAGCCCAGGGACACCCCAAATCTCCCAGGCTGCCCCCCGACCCTGCTCTGGGACAGCAGAACTACCCCGCCAGAGCAGCTGGGGCTGACGCGTTGGCAAAAGGTTAATGGCGCGCAGGGTTTACGGTCCCTGCCACAGAGCCAAGGGAAGCTAAAATCAGCCTTCTCCATTTATACGCAGCAGAAGTCCCCTTTCCCCCCCCCGAGGGGACATGGGAAAGGCAGATTAAACGGGGGGTTTCATGGAGGAGCGTGAGCAGCGATAGGGCACAGTGCTCTCTCAACGGTGAGAGGAAAATGGTAAGAGAGCCTTGGACCGAAGAGGCATCTCGAGGGCATCTCAGCTTCATCAGATTTGCAGACCTCTCCTCTCTGCCTGGGAGACTCTACACGCCGATATATTACAAATAGCTCCTGATCTATCCCTTCTACCTAGAGCTGGCTAGAAAAACTGCCCTGAGTTTATACCAAYCAGCCTGTCCCTGGGGAGGTGGTGGCAGATTTCAGCCACCTTGCAAAAAACGTAAGCCCCAGGTTAAATTCCGCTCTGTATTTTCCGAGTTACGCAAACATCAGCTCCCAAATGCAGGGAAGACTCCAAGGACTCGGCACTCCCACCCCATTCCTCCTCTCCCACCCCGCTGCCATCTCCGCGGCGTGTCTCAAGCTGAGCTTTGAAAGGATACTGAGTGATGACGTTCATGAGGAGGTAGAACCACATGATTGGCAGGGTCAGCCCGATCACCGGGACCTGGAACAGCTCTGYGGGGAGAAAGGATGGAGCAAGGTCACTGCCCTGCTACTGCTTAAAGAACGTGCWAGGGGAGGTGTCTCTCTCCTGTCCAGGATTGACCATGATCCGGGACGTGCTGCAGCTTCAGGAGGCCGTTGCTGCATTAGGCAGACTGAGATGTGGGCACATTTTGATTTTACTCCAAATGGAAAGTTATCTTGTTCTCACTGTGATAAATGACAAATACAAGAGGGTTTGCAGATATTTACGCTTGGACTTCCGTAGGGAAGAAAGGAAGATGGAGGAAGAAGTAGGCTAAGGGAAAAAGACATTGAAATAAAAGCTCTGTCTTGCTTTCTTGTGTCAGGGCTGCCCTACTGTTAAAACTGGATGAATCAACTGTGTGGCTCTAAGAGGCTGACAGCGCTAGCATGGGACAGCCTGCGTGGCACCGGCAAAACAAAAGCCACATTCCTTTCCCCAGGAGTCACCTATCTCACGCTTTTCTTGAGAGGGTGTAGCGTGCTAGAAATACTTTGCAATGATATTAATGAACAGATTAAAGTGACCTATGCATGCAAATATCCCTTGTACCCAGAGGGAATTAAAGAACCAGCAAACTTACTCGGCAAAGATCCCTCCAGTTTCACAAAATTGAGATCAGAATATAGGAAGCTTGCTGGCACTGAAAAGCCTGGTGAGTTTTACTATTAAACTTAAGCAGATATATAGCTCAAGGCRGATGGATGGGCAATCTGGCTGGGCCCCACGGGCGTATGCGTGTGCATTAGTGCGAAGCTGAGGTTCTAACCGCAGTGATCCAAACAGTAACTCGTGGCTCAGCTTTGCAAGCTGCTGTGGCACCGGCTAAACGGTCAGCTGCCCCCGGCCAGGCCCTCTGCAGTCAGCAATCACCACCCGTCCAAGCATGCTGGCATCTGGCCTACCATGAGGAAGAGGTTGGACAACATCCCCAAGACAGTGTGGGGGGTTTTTTTGGCTTTTGGCTTTCTATCAGACCTGAAAATTCAAAGGGTTTGAATATCCAGAGACAACAGTTTGACGTGCACAACTGCTGGACTGAAAGCTTCCTACAGCATTTTCCAGAGGACGGGAAGGTACAAGAGCAAGGATCTGTCTGTGCAATACTCACCGGACTGGCTGAAGAGGACTGCGTGTTTGTAGATGTTTGGGGCAAAGAGAAGAAAGCCAGGGAGTAGTAATGCGTGCTGGAGAGAAAAGTAAAGACATGATGTTAACAGATCATGTGAACCCACCCTACTTCTCATCCTGGGAAACCAGCCTCACACATCTGGATGAGAGCACCCTCTTCACTGCTCCAGCCTGGCAGCGTGTGATCCTTTGGATTTGTACAGGGCGGGAGGGGAAGGGACTTTCTGTCTGCCCAGTAAAAGCAACAGAAAAGACATGGTGACTTACATTGTAAAAAAGGGCCTCTTTGGAGTGCTTCCCAAACTGCTTGTACAGCGTTTCCTGGAAAATCCCCATCCTGGCAGACATGAGGAGGGCGAAGGTGAGTGCGGCAATACCTGGAACAGAAGCACAGCCTTGCAACGCTGCTCAGGGATGGCATAGCTCAAGTCAAACAGCTTGACGACTCCCTTGATTTGGCTTTCAGTGAAAAAAGCCAAAGCATCCAGACTTGGTAAGATGGGCAGAAAATTGACAATGGTCTTGAGGACACGGGTATCTTATTACAAAGGCTGAGATGCCAMGAGCCTTCTGAAAAGATCCTCTCTTTAAAAAGAGACTCAGCCCTGGCAAGCAGAGTTGGTGGGATACCAGGGATACAGTTGTTTGCCACTATTGACAATACACCAGCCCGTTTCCCTGAAAAGCCACCAATAAATCTAGGTTGGAGGTATAAAAATAGACTCAAGTGCCAGACTCTAGAGACTCCTCCATGAAACGCTGTGCTGAATGAACACTTGAACCAGCTGCAGCCCCTCTCCCTCTCTGCAGCACAGCTCACARCATCAGATCTATCAGGTAGGGCTGCTTTTGCAGAGAGAAATCAAGAAGATATCTGCAAACATGTATGACTAGTCTCATTCTGTCACTAAGCCACTACCTTGCAGAAACCCCTTAGGTGCCAYATTTAACCTGTTGGCCAAATGAAGGGTATCTCCTTGCACAAAGCTGCTAACGAGAGCCACAAAACCCCATTCTTCGCGAATCAACATCTACCAGATGCTCAGCACAACTTAACCTCAGCGCGGGGACTCCCACCGCAGCCTGCTTTGCACAACCCACATGGCCAAGGACATCAGAGAGCCAAGTCTTGCCAGTATCCCAGCAAGGTCGGCTGGAGATGTGGCACTCACATACCTAGCAGCCACCAGAAGAAAACCTGGAGTCCCTCCTCTTCATTTAAGCTGGAGTCAGATGCCTGGTGGAGGGAGACACAACACAGTCACCATGAGATACCATGTCCCTGCGGCTCATTCGGACCYGCCTGTACCTCACTATTGGTTTGTGTGTTGCGTTCCAAGCAAGCCCATAAAGCAAAAACCGTCCAAGGTCACACATTCTCAAGTTGCTTCCCTACCTGAACAGAGGTGGTAGCAACTACAGCACACTTTGCTTTCCTTGAGGAAAYCAGGCCTGTAGATGCCGTCAGCCGAGGGTAAAACTCTAGGTAGCATGACTTGGCTCAACTCTCTTTCACTGTGGTTTAGGGCAAATTAGATTACTCACCTTTCCCACAACTGTCCGTACTATACCAAAACCCCGTGCCTGCTGAGAGTTAATCTGGATTAATACGGGCCGCATAGCGCAGACCTTCCTCAGACACCCCAAGCTATTAAATGATGGGGGACTTGRAGGTCTGACATCCCTGTTTCTTTCCAATCTCTCAGAGCTAGATTAAGTGCAACCAATTTTCACTTGACCACCACTTTATGCTATTTTTCTGTCTTCAGTTGACAAGATCAGGCTGTGGGTGCTGACCCAGGAAAAGCCCAAAGTGGTGTTACACATGGATTTTCTTCACTCCCTCCTGTTCTCCAAGTACATGCACTTTATTTCAAGGGTCACAGAAAGTGACACTGGATGACAACAGGTCTGGAAAAATCTAGCCTGAACGCCGACAATCTCTTCTGGGATAAAAAGAGAGAAGATTTAAGATGGCTGAGTTTTGTTTAATATTCACCTGCTCCTAACTGCCACACACTGCAGTAAGGGCAAGAGAAATCAGCTTCTAGCTGTGGCAAAAAAATAATGGTATATTCTCAGCAAAAAGCAACCTGAACAACRCAGGACAAAAGGCATCTGTAATTAAGTTAAATCACATGCATGYGTGTGCGTCCCTTCCCTCCAAACCACAGGAAAGTGAGACCAGGGACAAGAGCTTTCGGGGAGCAGATCTAGAGCTAGGAGACATCTTGTCTCTCCATTAACAGTCAGGCAAAGGGAATTGCTRATGAAGGTGCTGGCAGCAGCTCCTCCTGTCAATAAGGTTCACAGCTATGACCTCAGGCCCTTCCCAATCCTTACCACTTGCTTTGCAGACATTAAAGTGCAGGTAAAGATCCCCAGGGACACCAGGGCTATGGACGTGTATTTATATACGCTGTATCTGCACAGGGGAGAAGACAGATGTCAGTGAYCCAGCCCAGCCTCACGTTGTTCATTTACTGCTCCCTTGCATTGCATTTTGCTCCATTACACCAGTGTGAATTTGGGGTAATGGGCACATACCCATTACTTAACGCTGGACATCGCTGGGAGGGGAGGCCAACTTACTCCAACCGCAACAAAAAAGAAGCATTTGGACCAAGATCTCCTCGCCCGTGGCAAAGGATCCCTCTCAGATCAAAGCCAGCGCGGCTCTCYGCACAGCAACGGAGTGGCAGGGGATGTGCCCACATTGGTCCCACAGCCAGACCCCAAGCAGCTGGGAGGACCCTCCTGTCCTGATGTCTTTGCCCGCTGCGGTGGGATGACCCCAGCCAGCAGCCAAGCACCTACACAGCCGCTCGCTCGTTCCCCCAACCTCGTGGGATGGGGGAGAGAACTAGAAGAGCAAGAATGAGAAAACTCGTGGGTTGAGCTAAAGAGTTTAATAGGTGAGGGGGGAAAAAAACAACAAAAAGAATGCAAAAGCAATCACTCTCCACCTCCCATAAGCGTGGCCATCTTGGAAGCCAATTCCCCCCAACCCCCTTCTTCCTCCACCCTGGTTTCTATTGCAGGGCATGACATTATATGGCACAGAATATCTCTTTGGCCATTTTGGGTCTGTTGTCCCAGCTGTATCCCCTCTCAACTTCTTGTCCACCCCCAGCCTACTCGCTGGGGGGGGGCAGAGTGGGAAAAAGAGAGMGCCTTGATACTGTGTAAGCACTGTTCAGCAATAGCCAAAACATCAGTGTGCTGTCAACACTTGTTTTACCCACAAATCCCAAACACAACACCATATGGGCTGCGATGAAGAAAGTTAACTCCATCCCAGCCAGACCCAGTACAGCCATCCATCAGGAGCGGTACCGGCCTCACAGAAGTAAGAGGAAAGAAAAGAGCTAACACAGAAGGCTGCAGTCCTGTGTAAAATCTCTTTTCAGTCCATAATTGCCTTAAATGAAGGAGTGAGAGGTGGTGGAAATGCAGAAGAGGGAACCATTCCAGCCTCCAGTCCAGGCACACCTGTGTGTCCCAGTTTCCCCATCAGTAAAAGAAGAATATTTAACAGGAAGGGGGAGGGCACTAAACACCAGTCAGGATTAAGTCAATGGCAGAGCATTCCCTGATTATATAAGAAAGAGGCTTGTGATTTACCTTTTCTTCAAAATGATGATTCCTAGAGCCATGTTTGCTATGAGAGAACCCTGGGAAAGAAGAGAGAGAAGAGAAAAACAAAATAGAAGGTCAGCATGACAAAMTTCCCCAGACTGGGATGCCCGCCCCAGAGAAACACTGCAAACTCAATACAACTAATGCCAAAACACCAACAGAAATGCCAGAACAGGATCAGGGAGACTGACAGGGTGGGGACAAGAGGAAATGGCCTCAAGTTGTGCCAGGAGAGGTTTAGATTGGATATTAGGAAAAATTTCTTCACCGAAAGAACAGCACTGGAAAAGGCTGCSCAGGGAAGTGGTTGAGTCAYCATCMCTGGAGGTATTTAAAAGACGTGGCGCTTAGGGACATGGTTTAGTGGTGGACTTGGCAGTGTTACGTTTGCGGTTGGACTCGATGATCTTTAAGGTCTATTCCAACCTAAATGATTCCATGATTCTAGAAGTCTCACTTCAGCTAGGAGGAAGGGAGAAGTTGAGCTGGGTGGCTTGGGAACAAGGATGCTGGGGCAAACAGGCTACTAGGATCTTCTGGCCAGTGGATTTTTGGCCCACTCATGACATTCAGTGTGTGCTACAGACCAGAACGTGGCCAAATCGCTGTGTTTTTAATTGGGAACAGGAGTATGGCTCCATAGATTGACTGCAGGGCTGCAGTGTAAGAGCCATCCCTCATGGTTAATGCAGAACAGGTCTCCTAGAGCGTTGTCTGTTTTTCTTCTTTTTAACCTTCCTGACTTCAGGTATCTCAACCTCATGACGTGTTGTGGGAGAACAGCCCCCGCCCAGCAGATCTGCCCAGCAGATTTTGTTATCCCAAACAGCTGGGGCTCCATTTGCTTTGGTTTTAACAGATGTTTTCACCTGACACTCATCTACACTTAAGTGAGGATGCATTTTAATAGCATTTTCCAAAGCAAAGACCTACGCAGTAACAGTGCAGGTGGAACTAGGCCAAATCCATACTCTCTGATCTGGGGTGTTTAACCAAGACACCTACACGAGAACATGCTGTGCGGTGGAAGGGAAAGCTGGGTCCTTTTGGACAGCAATTCAGTCCATCCAGAGCTGACAGCCAGAGTCTGGGCTTGGTTTTGTCATTGTTACTTCCCCATCACCTTTGGAAACATGAAGCTTGTTAGAGCCTCAGTTTCCTCGTCTGTCCACTAAGTTGAAATTTAATGATAAACACTGTGAAAGTGAGAACTGGAGCTGAGCCTTCAGAGCAAAGTTGCTCTCCCCACAAGTTAGCTGGAGTTTAGTATTTGCACAGGGTTTTGGTGCCCTCAGGGAAAGAGGAGATGGCAGAACACATGCACCAGGGACAGTGCTTGCAGAGATGATGGGAAGAGATGTTACATGAGGAGGAAAAGGATGGTGTGACAGTACTCACTGATCTGAAGATCATGTGCAGGGGCATGGAAATCTGTAAGTCCAGGGCACAGTTATTCACCACACTGACAGTGAAGAACATGGCTACCATGATGAAATAGTTCCTGTAACACAAACACAAAAATAAGCAGCTGATAGCTGTTCCCGTACCTCCCTGGGACGCTGGGAGACACCTTGGGAACAGATTACAGGTTGCAAGGAAAGGTCTGGAGCTAAGCAGGAGCCCACCTAGCTCTTGGGTCTGTGACATGGACTAACAAGATCAATCCACCTTGGATGTAGGAGAGAAGGCCTTAGAATAGGAAGCAGGCTGACCTGCACTGGCTCAGCTTGTGCTAATCCCAGAAGCAAAGGGGAACTGAGGATACCCCAGCCGGGATCTTTTAGCACGGACTTCCTCCAGACCCCTCCTTCCTAAGGACAGCGGCATAAGACAAGGGCTTGATTTGAGGGGATTCAATTTCTGCCAGCAGGCATCACTCCCCTGAGCGGAAGGAGAAACTGTTCAAATGCAGGCTGAACACCTCCATGGTTCTACACCTAAGCTAGAGAGCCTCCACAGGTTGCAGTTCCTCGCTGTGACGCAGCCACGAATGGCACTAAACGTGCCTTCAATTTTCTGTCACGAGGATCTCTGTCCCGAGCACTCAGCACAGAGCCCTGTTTTGCCACGGGCTAGGCAGTCTGCTAAGGAGCCCCACAAAACCTCCTCATTTCAGCCACTGAGCGCCAGGGAGGAGAGCATGAACATGCCAGGCTATTGCCAGGACAAGATCAGCCCTGATGGAGAAATGCAAAATGAATGTGGCTGGCTTTCCTGTAAACCTCTCCTTCCCACGCCCTTGCATCAAGTCCCAGAGAGACAGTAAGCTCTTCAAACACAGCAAACTCTTAACTGTGAAAAATACTGCCCTGTTTCTTGGACAGGAAAGTATCTGATGGCAATTTCCTATTAAGAATTATCAATAAACGAGGAGTTCATATTTTATCAGGCATGACAGGTTCTCAATGAGGCTTCACAAATACTGCAGAATGCATGGGATTTAGACAGGATAAACAGATAAGCCATTTTATTTAACACTTCTTGAGATAACAGATAGCCAGTCAATTTGTGCCTAGCAAAAGTGTTCAGATCAACCGTACCTTATTGGTATGGCCGGCCTCTTCCTCCCAAAGTTGGTTTCGAAGATAAAGCCTTCCACCGCAATAAATAGGAACTGGGAGAATGTCACTATGTTCCCACATCCTGGAAACGACCTGCAGGCATGGAGAAGAAAGACAAGCATAAGAGCAATGCCATGGAGAACAAACACTGCATTGGGCTTCAATAAAATATGAGGCTAACAGCTCATAATCCCAGAGTGAGCATCAACCTGGAAGGGCTTTATCGCTTCATCTGTCTAGGTTCTCACGTTGCCTTTGTTAAAYACTGCCCTGCAGGTATTTATTCACCTGTACTTGTAGATCTATGTGCAGCAATCCCTTCCTCAAACACTTCCAAAGAGGAAGTGAGCAGCCACCCTTGTTGTGGGGCACGTGGTGAATTGGGTCAGGAAGTGAAAGAGGAAATTGGTGGCATCTCACCGGTCTGTAAAACATCCCGCCAGGGTATGGGATCTGAATGAGCAACACCAAGCACCGACATAACCATACTGAAGCTGGATCTCCCTCCTTCTCATGGGGAAGTGGTTTTGACAGGGCTCTCTCCCTACCTACAAGCTGCTGTATTTGTTAGAGGTCAGGTGAAACGATGAGTCCACCCAGGAGGAAGGCAGCAGCATTTCCAATAGCCCTTATTTCCACTGCATGAGGGAAGGGCTGAGGTCAGGTCCATGTCTGCAGAGCAAGGCGTAGTGTCCGTGGTTCTGCTTGTACCTCACCCCCAGAACATGTGAACACGAGCTCGGACCTGTTTTCAATTTACCCAGCAAGCTTTAGCTCTCTGCCCTCCTGCGTTCGCTGGGTACCAAAAGGTTGGTGGTAGGTTCAAGAAGGAGCCTACAACAGCTCATCATGGCAGCCCAAAAAGGTGATGGCACTAAATGCCGCGTGGCGGTCAGGCAAGCCAGGGAGCTTGCTAATGTGACACRTGCTTTGCACTGAAGTTTTCAAACTCCACAAGGTATCGAAAACCACAAAACAGTGTCTGACCTCCAAAGAGATCCTCTTAGCTGAGCACCTTTGTCCTCCCAGAGAGACCCAAGCACTGCGGTTATCACTTACCTTTGAGTAAATCAACCTTGTGTGTTTATTCTGAAGGAAGAGGAATTACACAYAAGGGCAAGACAGCCCCTAACAGCCTGACATCAAACAAACACTCCCTGCATGTTGCTCACCCATTCCTAGCAGACATGCCTACTGCAGGCTCTGCCTCCTTCCTAAGAAGCTTACRGGGAGCAAGAGAGGATTTCCTGGGAGGCACAGAGTCAGCTGTGGGTTCAGAGAAGGCTGTGACATGTCAGATAATCAGAAAGCTCGCTGTTATTTGCRGCAGGAGACAGAGGAATTTGAGCAAGTACTTCCCCTTTCTCTGGTGCAAGACAGAAAGCAAAGCCAAGGACTTGATGGAGAGGCTGCACGYGCCGAGTCCCGATCCCCACCCTGCTGCACAAGCATGCAGCTTGCTCACGCAACATGCCCTCACAAGTAGTTAGAGGCTGGCTCAGTTTTGCAGAATGCAGGCTGAGAGATGCACTGGAGAAGAGGAATAACCAAGCTGTCTCCCGGATAGCTGAGCTGAAGGTCTGGTCTCCTCCCAAATCTCCTCTGTTACCCCCCAGACATCTCAGAAAAAAAGCAGCAGTGCTCTGGTTAATGCAGAGCTGGCACATGGCTGCCAYCAAGCTGCACCTGGGAAGGCCACCTTCTCTCTGCATTTTCCACAGGGCAGGCACTAGCTTGAGTCTCTCCCCTCTCCCCACCTGCCGATTTTCACCTTTTTCAGAGCTTAATTATCCATGAGACTTCAATCCCTGCTGTGCAACGAGGTTAAAAGGTTCAAAAGTTACTTGGGGGAAGAGAAGAAATACTGAACTGGAGACAGAGGCCACGCTCCGCGACTGTAAACCTTATTTCTATAGGAGAACAGAACGCAAGAGTAAACTTGGAATAAACCAAGACTGTTTCCATGCACTAGACTTTATTTCCTCCCAATTCACAGATCTTTGCATTCAGTCACCTGCTATACATATGACCTCACATTATCAGTAAAGTGTTGAGAGAGGGTTATTTGTTAACTGATAATAAAAAGACAAACAAAAAAAACTAAACATGCAGGGTGTATCTGCCCATGTCTTTGACTCACAATCCTAATGCACTGATAGACCTAAAAGAAGTGACAAGAAGTCTGGATATGTCAACCAAAAATCTGCTTTAGCTGTAGCCAACTGATAGAGAATCTTCCAGAAGCAATGTAAAAACCCTATGATGCAATTGTCACCCTGCCTCCTAGGACGGAATTGCCCGGGCTGTYAGTGTCCAGCAGCCCTAGCAGATGGTGGGGTGAAACAGCCGGAGTAGGGCTCTCGGTCAGTCAGCGGAGCACAAACAGACTACCCCAATTTCTGCACCTCACTTTGGGGCACGTTGATGCAGAGTCCTCTCATTCAGAGTTCAACATAACCAAATCACTTCTCCAAGGAAGATTTCTGGCCATCACTTAAGAAGACTCCACATTTCGTAGAGAATTCCTTCAATCGCCCCTGCAGAAGAACACCCCCCCCCTCCATTTGCACCATAAAGGGAAGAAACCCCGTTGAGATCTACCACGCGGAGCCTCAACTGTTTTTACAGAGAAGGCACCTCACAAGGACACAGCTTCAGAAGGCCAAGACCAAACCRGGCCTGTACGTACATGCCACACAGAGCTTTGGCATCACGGCTCAAAGACAGATCCCCCAGGATAACCAGTAAAGGAYACTAGCAGAACAGGTTGGGTTGCTCCAAACAGGGGAAATGGGATGAACTGGTTGGCGTTTCTTGCCCTGTCAAGGCTTCCTTCTGTTATTTAGACAAGGGCTTGTTTAAGTTGCTCTTGAAAACCTCCAACGAGGAGTTTCCCTGCTCTCTCTCTTATGAACCCACTTCACTATACTGAGAGGGAGCAAACCTGGGGTTTTGGCCTGCTTTACATCCCCTTCACAGCAATTTAAGCCCCTTATTTCTTGTTCTGCCTCCAGAGCCCAGCAGAAAAATTCATCTCTTTTCTGCAGCCATTCCTCACACGTTTACAGTCTTTTGTCTGTCCTCAGGCATCTCTAGACTAAACACTTCTCATTCCTTTACTCTTTCCTCATAAATCCTGAGCAAATTTCTTCCAATTACCTTTGTTATTCCCCACTAGACTGTCAGTCTGGTCACTGCCCTTTCCTGTGACCCTGCTCCAGAACTTTCCTTGTTATGGGAAGATTATTCTTCAAGAGGGGCTTTTTTCCCTCTAGACAACACCAAGACCCAAAGAAATAACCAGTGTTACCCCAATTTAGGGAMCAAAGGTGAACAGGGCAAGAGAGGGGCACAGGAACTGAGCTGTCAGGAATAGGGGAATTTCTAAAGTGGATGAAAGGCAATGCTTAARAGAAGCTTGTGTGTAAAAAGCAGCTTTTCTTTGATATCTGCAGTTGGACTTCTACGATTTGCTGCTCAAAATCCCTTCTGGGGTTTAATGCAGCCTTTGAGTAGTGCCAAATGGCTCGGCTGGAGGACACACAAGCCTAGTGTGCCTTGCAATCATCTTGCAAGCAAATGCAAGAAGCCAGATCCAAAGACTTCTTCACCTCGAAGGGGCCCATTCCTTCTCCCTCACTGATGTTGCAGCACAAGCCAGGCTGGAAAGGCAGAGGTTAGAGCAATCCCCGAGAGAAAAGACAACTTGCTACACAAGGTCTCTTCCTCCAGGAACTGCTTCTTGATTTATCCAGCGATTGCTGCGTGATTGTGCAACCTTGTGYTAAGGTACCCACGTCCTGGCCTCCCACTTAAAAGCAAATATCCCCACTGCTAGCTTACAAAGTCAGGCTCTCCTTTGCACTCCCTTTTTCTCTTAACAATCTGGGATGTTGATGGGCAGGAAGGAATTAAAGGCAGGTTTTAACTACTAGTTTCGAAAGCCTGGGCGTGATTGAAGTGACCATAGTACTGAATGGTCAGGGGATGCAGCTCCACACTGACTTACTGTGATTGTAGRCACAGAACCAGTTCAATCATTACTTTTTTTCCAGTCAGGTCTAGCACTTTTGCCTTCACAGCTTGCTGACCTGCCCTGAAAACAAATCCAACAGACCATCACCTTTTCCAAGCCATGCCAGCCTTCCTCCATCAGGGTGAGGAAGGTGACGCAGCGCTCGGACGTACCCCAAACCTCAGCCCTCCTCTCTCCGCAACCTGGCAATTCGCCTTCGCTCCGAGTGCCACAGAGGACTCCTTGCCCTCATCACGTTGGCTTTGCAGCCGCGTGACGCTGCCGAAGATCACATTTCCAGATGGACGACGTTCCCTCGGCCCTGCCTGCCGTCCCAGGCGACCCCTAGCCAGCTCCTGCACGTCTTCTCCTTGGGATCTCAGCTCGTACTTGTGCGAGGCGCTGGGATCAGAGAGCAGGGGTGGTGGGGATGCTTTAGGGCCAGACTGATGCGGTGGTCCCTGTGTCAGCAGAGACGGGAGAACCGTGGTGCCTGGGCAGGATACTGAAGCGGCCCATGATAGGACCAGACTGGGCCCAAGGCGAGGGGGACAGCCCCAAAAAACCCCCCAAAACCCATCAGACGGTGACACAACAAGGCCCGGGCCCGGCGATCCACACCCGGGCTGCTCTTGGCACCCTGATGAGGGGCCCCGGGGCCTGGGGCTGCCCCCCAAGCTGTGAGGGCCGGCCACCCCGCCGGGGCCTCAGACCCCCTCAGGGCCAGCTCCAGGCTGGGTGCCAGCCCTGGGTGCCCCCCGGCAGCCCCACCACCCCCCCAAATCCCCTCACCTCAATCTCCTGGAGACCCCCTGGGCACCGCCGCCGCTTCCTCCCCTCACAAGTCCTGAAGCCGGTGGGGGAGACCCTGCGGCCCCCAGCCCCGGGGACCCTCACCCGACCCCCGATCCCATTCCTACCCCTAACCCCTGCCCCTAACCCCTCCTTCGGCCCCCAAAGCCTCTCCCCGGCCCCGCACCTGACCAGCAGCTCCAGGAACACCACGTTGCTGCAGCAGCCGCCGAACACCAGCCCCACCGCCATGGCCGGGTGCATGGTGTCTTCCCAAACAGCCAGACGGCGTCCCGGGCCGCCACCGCATCCCGCTCCCGGGCCGCGGCCCCGCTCTCGGCGCCGACCCCGCCGCCCCCGCTTCCTCCCGGGCGCCGGTAGTTCGCTCCCCGACCGCCGCCCGTTCACCGACACCGCCGCGGCTCTACYGACAGGACTACAACTCCCGGCGGCCCCCGCGACTCCGCCCCCTCCCTCCAGYGGTGCGCCCCGCGGGGCATGATGGGGGTTGTAGTTCCGCGTGGAGGGGGGGGCGGACGGTAATGGTGGCGCGGGGCCCGGCGCTGAGGTGGCGTGAGGAGAAGGGAGGGGGGAGCAGGAGAAGGGAGGGGGGAGCAGCTCAAACGCCGCTTCCCTGCTGAGGAACAGCCGCTAATTGCCGTTTGGGGTTTAGGTAATGAAATTATCGCTTCGATGTGAAATCGAGCGTGCCTGAGGCCTGTGGGGGAGCCTCCTGGGCCACAGGCAAGCCCCACTGAGGCCCGTGTCAATGCCACCCCGACGGGTGTGGGGAACGCTCGCTACTGAGACAGAAAAAGTGGCTCTGGAAAGCAATTGTGTGCTTGGAAGGAGATGAGGGCTGCAAGGAGAGTCCAGGGAGGGGAGAAGGGAGGAAAAAGTGCACAAATGGTGGTGCTGGGGTGGCCTGGGGCCTGTGTGGGTCCGACAGCACCCGCAGCCACCCACAGCTTCACAGGGGGAGATGGAGGAAAAAATAACCTGTTCGGAGCGACGGATGAGGTGGTATTTCTGGCTACAAGCCCGCACACGTGAAGGTGGGAGGGAAGGGCACTGCGGTGCTGGAGACAGAGGGTTTGGGTGGGAGGGTTGTCGGTGTGGGGACAAACGGCACCCAGAGGTGCTGTGCCTGCGCTGGCTGCAATGATGTATTTATTAATTTGCCTTCATGACGGGGCACTTTGGCTYCTCTTGTCAGGATGAAGACGGTGTCATGTCAGTCGTGGTAAAAACATGAATTAAAACAGCACAACCACGCCAAGGATCCAGCCCTGAGATCTGGACTCTCCAATCTGGCATGGACTTTCCGTAGGGCTTAATACAGTGTCTATGGCACCTYCAGTTTTATTTTGTCCCTATTAGATTGTGTTGTTTCCCTGTTACTCCTTATCCCTGTGTCCTAGAGTGTGGTTTTGCATTCTTGCAGTTGGAGCAATTCATGTTTTCTGCTGTTAACGTAGCTGCGTATCAGTCAGGGGTGAAGCGTCTTCTTTTGTAAAGCTGTGTGGAGAGCCCTGCTGAGCATCTGTCAAAGCCCTCTGTGAGCAATAGAAGCCATATTGATGAAAAAGTGGAATTTTCATGCTGTACATATTTCGTTTTGTTTTTAATAAAGTTTTGATCTGAATCAGACCCAAATCTTTGTCTTTTTTTTTTTTTCCTCTTTAAATACAAGTGTGACATTCCATGAACACATTGCAAAGAACTATGGTCGGTCCAAAAATGAAGCACTTCTTTTTATGATTTCCARCTCTTCAGGGAATGTGACAGCCTTGGCAGCTTCTCTGCTGCTAAAAGCAGCTAATGACAGTGGCAAAACTGCCAGGATTGCCCATGTCTTTTGCTCACTGYGAGAGTTTCTAGGCTCTTTGACTCCGAGCTGGAGATCCCAGGGTTCCAGGCTCCTTACCTGGGGGCTGGAAACCCAGGATGGTTGGARCATTGTGTCCTGAGGGCTTACATGAGCTATGGATGAAAACCTGGAAACTATAGCAATGACACCCAGGAATCCTTGGGTACCTCRTGGGCTTTGCCTGCAGATAGGAACCCCGTGGTTTCTTGATAAAAGCATCGCAGACCCAAGGGATCTGGGGCCTCCTTTGGGATGTTTCCAGGAGTTTCRGCTTGGGATGTACCCTCTAGGAGGATGGTCCGCCAGAAAATAATGCTTTGGGGGTCCAAACATCTGGGAGACCCCCTGGAAACCCCAGCAGTTTTGCTGAGCTCTTGCTCTATATTTGGCAGAAGTTCATTGTTCCCCCATTTCACAAAACCTTTCAGTGTTTTCTGACCTCGCTCTAGGTAGAAACAGTTCGACTGACTTCCTTGGTCTTCCCATCAAGTCCTTTCGAATGGTTTATATATTATTAAAAAGCACCATGGCTCATTAGCAACAAACAAAGACGATTGCTCAGGCTTGCTGGCACTTTGTAACGTCTCCAGGGTTCCCTGCTTCCACATCCTCAGCTGCTGCGCAGGTCAGAATGATCGATTTTTTCTGTCCCCTTCGCTAATAAGCTTTTGCTACCTTGGGTGCTCACTCCTTCGCCTTTCATTCGCTTTCTTTGTGCTTCAAAGGGAAGGGGTTTTTCTGCCACAACAAATGTGCCGCACCTTGGTTCCTAAATGCATTAAGCCACAGAACAAATTGCTTCTTTTGAACTGCTCCAGTGTAACAGTAAAACCAAAATGTCAGCTCATAAAGCATTTTGAGCTGTTCATTGTAGCCCGGCACCTCTGGGAGGGCAGTCTTGTCTGGGCTGGTGAGTACTTAACATCCTTTCTGAYGTTATAACTACAAGATGGGTTCTGGGGCGAATTGTCTGGCTGAGGAAAGTTCTCAGGCTGTTGAGTTCATGGTCTAATTCTTAGGGGATGRTGGTTCATATCACTGCAAAAACTTCCAGGTCATCTCAATATGAGGCTAAAGATGCAGTTGCTGGACTTGSCTTTTTTCTTTTGCGTGGAGTGAGGTTGGTTCATCCCAACTGTGATGCTGGACCAACGTGCCGAACTCCCTGTTTGCACGTTGGTGTGTTCTTCACAAGTGATCCCGATCACAGACCTAAGATCTAATAGTATAATTCACTCCCATGAAAATAAAAATTAAATCCATTCAAAATTCAGTTCACATCAATTCTATGATATCAAAACAAATGACAAAATAATGTCAGAAAATAGAAAAAATAAATTATATTAACATTAAGAGTACCATTTCAAAAATAATTTAAAAATAATTTAAAAATCAGTTCACTGGATCGAAAGGCAGATACCCAGTGATGTCAGTGTAAGCATCCGATGAGCAAGAGCGATTTCTCAGCCCTGTCTCTCTACCAGGAGTGAATACTAACACTTGCCAATGCAGCCAAGTTGTCTTGCATACTGTGAATGGACAGCAATGCTCTTGAGGCCATGTTCTTGCAGTCAGGATGGTCTAAGGACACAGGCAAGATGAGGTTTGTAAGTTGAAATAATATAGCTGGAAAATTAAATAAGCTTTCAGCTATAGGACAAAAGCTTTTCTCTGCTGCCCAGGGCTTATCTGTTTTTTCCAACAACAGCAGATGCTCTAAATAAAAGATATTACTTCTACCTACAAACATCGTCTTGCTTCTTCCAGTGTTATTTTTACTTTCTTCAGAGATGGCTGAAATAAAACATATTTTCACGTCRTGGAAACACTGKGGAGTCTGTTTCTGCCCGAAAAGCAGGCTGGGKGGTGGTGGTGGTGGTGTCTTCTCTAGTACAAATCTGTAGCACTTCAAGGTTTGGATAAGCCCTGGCAGCATTTTGAGTTCCTGACTTCTGAAATGCAGCTCAAAGCAAAATTGTGGACTCTCAGTATGCTGGGTGAAGGGGTTTGTGCTGACTTACTGAATGCATYGGAAATCCTTCCTTCAGCTCTGCCCGAGAACCGCACTGTGAGCGACATTCCACGTGCCAGCGAGAAATGAGAACAGGGAATTTAGGAAGCCAGATTTGTTTAGTAGTTTGCCACTTTTCCCAGCCCCAGTATGGAGACGGTCAGGCCTTGATTCCCCAAAGGATCACAGATTTTTGGTCTTTGCTTTGAGAGCAAATACAATGATGGGGGAAACCAGACAGAGCTGTAAGCTCCTGCATGAGAAGTTCTCTTGTTTCATTTCCAGAAAAAYATTTTTTGAGCCTGTTAGGTGTGGCAAAATCTGACAAAACACCAGGGACTTTTGATATTTTGACACGGGCAAAATCTTRTTTCTCAAAGTTGAGCTTTCCTGGAAGGGCTTTCTTGCTCTCTTGTTTTCTAAAGCATGGCTTTTTCTGAGAAGTAAACCAGTCGTGTTCTTAATGCGTGGGAATCAAATCAATCAAACCAATCTTGCCTGTTTTCATAATCAATACGTATGTGACGCGTGCCAGGAAAAGGCAGGTAATTCTAAGGTAAACACTGATGTGCGGAGGCTRTAGGGCTTCTGCCGTGCCTGGTCCACAGAGGATGTGAATCTGTCACGGAGCAGTKACTGACCTTCGGCTCAGCCTGAAGCTGCTTGGACTTTTAGTGCTGCAAATGCCTGTTCAAACTGCARGACGTCGGTGGTGCGGAACTGTCACACAGGTATTGTGTGACTATCTCTGAAGTAGATCTGCCAAGGTAACACATTTAATTTAAGCATCTCTGAGACGGTGAATTCTGCAGTCCTGGCAGATTTTGAAAGGTGCAAACAGAGCAAGCTAACAAAATGCCTGATTCCTAACTACATAAACTCCAACTTACAAACCATTCATTGTCTCACCTTAGATTTCACCTGTGGCTTCCCCTTAGACTACTTCACCTCTGAGTTTGTGGTCAGATGGAGATGCCACAGGTAAAGAGAAGCCATTTATTAGACAGAGTTACTGCAAGTGGAGACATTAACAAGTTTTAATACGTCTGAGCTCCACCTTAATCTTCCTTTGTTTAACAGCATCTTTGGTCTATCTATATATTTCACTGTTCATTCAAACCTCTCCTCTCCCGACCAGCRATGGTGTCTCTGCTGAAATGGAGTGTGATGTGGCGTCTCCGATAACAATGGTCATTATGACAATGATAACAATATTTTTCGTGGTGGACAGTGCAGAGAAGGGATTCAGAATGGGCAAGTTGGACTCTGCAGTCCACATGGGCTTGTGTTTCTGTGTTCATGGCATTTCCAAAGAATGGGAAAACTGGTAGAGTGACAGACTGTTGAGTGTTGGGCGATGGCGATGGACTCACTAACTTTTAACTGGCATCTGACATGGCCTGGACTTTACTGCTTTCTCTCTCTGCAGTTTTCTTGAGAGACGTGAGAAGATGACTCCTGATGGTTTATAAGGTTTTGAGCACGCTGAAGATCCACAGTGTGGGAGGCGCACGCGAGGTTTAATGCTTTGGTTGTAGAGGGGCTGAATAACTCAATAAGTAGCAGTTAAAAAAGACACTCAAGRCACCTATAAATAATTTCCCTGAAGACCCTGCAAGGTTTGTTCTGAGGTGAGATGCCTCATTTGGCTCCTCTCCTTTCCRTTTGTGACCCTGCTCATGTCTGAATCCAATCCTGCTGCTTCTCCCACTAAAAGATGAAGAACTGGCTGTGCAGACAAGACTGGACTYGTTTTCTCTTCCAGGCAATTGTTCCCTGTAACTGAATTCCCTGCAAGGTAAAGAAGAGATTTTGAACCAATGACAGTTCTGACAAGTTGGGAAGGGATATGCAGAGGGTGAACTCTTGGGTTTATTTCCCCTGTTTTTCATCACAAGCCCGTTCTGTGAAATAGTGTGTGGGCAAAAGAGGAAAGAGCACCCTGGATTTTAGTGGGATAGCAACCAGTTGTGGGACTTGAAGTACTGAGAGTTAGGTTAGGGGAATTATCGCCCTCACCTCTTCAGCACCCGTGAGCAAATACTGTCATCCCATGGCCAAGATACCATTACTGTTCATCTCAGCACCTCCCAAAGTGCAGACCCTTGTAGCTTAACTTACCGTAGGTGAGGTTTAAGCTGGATCCCCGCTGATACAAAGTAGGAGCATTCAGACTGTGGTGGTGAAAACATGCAGCTGAAGATGGGGACTTCTCACCTGCCCTGGCTTTTCCAACGTGAACTCCTCATTCACTGTCCTCAGGCCTTTTCCTCAACAGATTATTATTATTAATCTCATTGTATAGTGGGGAGAGTTAAGCTGCAGACACAGGCAGAGACTAGGTCACATCAGTTGGGGCAAAGGAAGGGAACAGATCCTGGGATTTCGAATTCTCCTCTCCAATATTATGTATCTTCACGGTAGGTGTATGTTTGTGGGAGAGCAATGGTAAGGAATAGGTCCTTTTTGTATGCCTGAAACCTAAACTCATCTAACCCAGGTATCAGCAAGTACTGTTGGGAGAGACAACTCATGTCCTAAAACAGTCTGCTCTGCCAGCAGCCGTCTTATTGCGGTGCAGCTCTCCAAAACTTTCCATCTCAACTCCTTCATCTTTGCTTCAGGAATGTGCAGCAGCAGAAATTCAAGAAGTGTTACTCCACTTTTACCAGCTTGGTTTGAAATGCCCCCGACCCCTGGACTTCTACAGCTTTGGCCGGGGGAGGAGACTTTTGCTTCTCTGTTGGGAAGCCTTTTGTGGTAGTCAGCTTTAAATTTCCATTTCTTTTATGATAACACATCACTTTAAAAATAACTAAAATAAATCACTGATGTATTTTTAGGTGTGTTAGAAGGGATAAGTCTCTCTCCTCTCCTTAAATTGTCACATTCTTGGGATTATGTGTTCCATCAAAAACTTCCAGGTCCCCCAAATGTTCCTCCCACTCCCTCTTCGGTAGGTATTTTCTCAGCAATTTCAGTTATTTGCTAAATGCATCGCATTTTAGCACCTTGCACATTCTCAGCTTAGCATTTCAGAAATGATCACTGTTTCTCTGGATGGAGCGGGAGACATTCCTGCTGTCTCAAACATTTCATTTTCTGTGAGGTACATGGGCTGGTTTTCTCACCTACRGATGTTTCTCTGACATGCTCAGAGCCTCTCCCTTAGCCGTGTAAAGCAGGAGGGCTCCCGTGACAAAGAGGAGATGCAAGAAACTGCTCTGCTGAGGATCTGGCCTTCTTTCTCCTCTTCRTCACTTTTTAAACTCCCCCCTTTTTGTTTCCTTTTATTTTTTTCTGCCAAGTTTTATTTGGGTGATTTCCAAAGCAGGACTCCTTGATCAAGCAGTACTGGTGCTAGAACTGCCTATGTGTGTTGCTACTTGTCAAAAATGGTAAAGGCTAAAAACTCCAGGCATATTTTGGGGGGAGATGGGGGGAGAATTGGAAATAGCTTCATCTTTTTTTTTTAGCCCTCTCCCCCTTCCTCCTCCTCCTCATTCCTTAAGATCGTTAAATTTGACATCTCTTTAAATGAGCTGGAAGAACTTCAACCTGAAGCGCTTTTCCCTTTTGAGAGTCTGCCCACATTGGATATGTCTCTCCATGCTTTAGGCGAGTGAGCGTGACTTTCCAGAGGTGATTGATGGGTTCTCACAGAAATGTTCTTTCAATTAAAATAACCTAAACACACGCAAAGAGGAGAAAAAGGTTTTTTTTTTTCTTACTATTTTTACTCTTGTCCAGAAGGTGAACCAGAGTTATCTGTATCAAAACGTGGGCATGTTTTCTTCTCCTTTGGAGCCTAACATTTAACTGGCTTCCCTCAGTCCTGATCCACCTTGCCACTGGAAAGTGACACTCTGGTGAGCTCAGCTTGTCCTCCCTGCTAAGCCATGCCAACACTCCTTCCTTGCAAATCTTTTCATATTTTCAGTGATTTAAGACTGGATTTGGCCCCACTCATGCCTTGAGATGAAGAACTAATGCACTAATTCACTATACCTTCCGGACACCAGAGAATCATTATCATTAAACACCTAAACTATGCATTCACCCCAGGTAGAGCTTGTTGCTTTAAAAGCCTTTGGCGACAAGGAAATTGAAAGGGAATACATCTTCAGGTATTCAAGAGTTTTGCAAGCTGCAGCACCGCAGTCCACCTCCCAGACCTTCCTTTGTTCAGCACTGGGCTTTTTGTTGTAAATTTTGGACCCAAGTTCACTTTTCCTTCAGTGAAATCCAGGAAAAGCATCGCTAACGTGTTTTTATCTAGGTGTTGTGTCCATTATTAATGTTTCTCCAGCCTGTGTTGCTTCTGGCTCCCACATCATGGGAATTAGAGTACTTCCCGACCTCACGGCACCGAGCTTTAGTTTCAGTGCACTGCCGGACATTGTGGAATTTTGAAAATTGGACCTACCTGTCTATTCGGAAGAAGTCTCATGGTCAAAGACCTTTGAAACCACAGCACTCCCTGAGTTACTTGACATGACTTCACATGGGCTCCAACAAGGTTTTAGGAGGTTGCTCCAAGATCCCTTCTGAGAGGGCTAGAAACCTTCTACTACCCTAAAATATTTTTCCCCACATCAAGTATACCCATGTCTGGTTCTCATCCATCTTTTCCTGTGCAATGCTCTTTCTTCTACTTCTTTGCTTTTACTGTCTCCAAGAGTGTGTTCAGAGAACAGACGTGGTGCCTAGGTCCACCTTATTTATTGCTCCACMCGTGACTTTTGTTCACTCCTGTTATGGAGATTGATGACATAGCATGCCACAGGATTGGGGCTCCTACATTAGTGGATGGCAAATTTTTCCACTCTTAGCACAGTCCCTGGCATGGATTTAGCCCAAGCAAACTATCACACCCCCAAATAATGCACAGGTCCAGTCTGGGGCGAGCGTGGACCAAGGACTGGGCAATATAGATATGACTCCTATTTGGGGATGGGGGTATAAAGATAATTTAGCTCTGTAGACAGAAACTATATTTCATCTATTGGCCTTGGGGCTAGAAGACGTTTCCTTGGTCCACTTATTCAATAGCACAGGCATGGTCTGAGGACTTTAGTTGGCCAGGTCATCAATAATCTCATGTCCTCCTTGTCTCTGAGGGGATGGCCTTGGGGCTAGAAGACGTTTCCTTGGTCCACTTATTCAATAGCACAGGCATGGTCTGAGGACTTTAGTTGGCCAGGTCATCAATAATCTCATGTCCTCCTTGTCTCTGAGGGGATCCCACTGGCTGATGGTGGGGCTGTAAAGCAGATGTCCTGCACTCCAGGGAGCTCTCTGCAGCAGACCCAGCACACGTTTAGCCTTTCTGCAGGCTGGTGTGCACAGGCTGTGGGTCTGGGGCTGTAATAGCTCAGCAAGGCTGCTGCAGCGAGGACACCAGTTTCCTAGTGCTGTCATAACCTAGAGTCAAGAGGCCTTGGAGGCAGTAGATTACTGCAAACTTCATGAATACAAGTCAGRGTAGAAAAATGAAATGTTCTCTGGGCCCCCATTGACAAAACGATGTCGGTGTCTCAGCCGTTATTAGACCCAAGAGAATCTGTGCCTGAGAGAAAGGGCCGGGGAAGACCTGGCTCTGTTTGCTCTGAGAAAACTCAATTTATTCACTTGCTGCTCCATTGCCTGGAATTTTTCCGTGCCTGGGTCCTTGGTTCACTTGCGTGGGTGGGGGTAATAAAAAGCGGCCATAGGCAGTCTAGACAGAGGTGGCCTCCTGAAGGCAATCAATCTTCATTAAACAGGCCAGAGCCCAGCAGTTGGGAGATGAGCTAGGAAAGGAGCTATCTCTGGGTAGCACCACATTTAACCCTTCAGCTAGCAGTACAGCAGCTCCCTCGTACCTTTTTGTACCGAAATGAACAATTTGAGATTTATTTCCTCTTTTGAACAAGGCAGTTATGGTGGGCTTTTGCGCTGGTGAGGGTGGATGGATTATGGATGATCCTTGTTTGCCTCAAGATGGGGAGTGGGAATTGGGGCAATGGTTTGAAGGCAATGGTAAAGCTGGTGGGGGTTTCTCAGCAGGGCTTTGCTTGCTCCYAGCACAGGGCACTTGGTCTCCTCTCCAGTTGTACATGAATTACAGTCTGGCCCTGGTCTCCTGGTCTCATGGTAAAGCTTCCCTGCAGTTCAACCCCAAGGGAAACCTATTTGCTGACCATCTGAAGACTCWAGCCCTAGCCATCATCTCTGACCCATATGGGAGGAAGCTAAGCTTAGCTCTCTTGGGGCACCAGCCACGCTGTGCTTTTGTGGACTTTGCTGAGCTGCAAGGTCCCTGAGAAGGGACTGATGCCAGGCAGACACTGGGGATTTCCAAGGGCTGTAAGTATTTGCATTTATTGCTGGGCCAAGGTCTGGGTTGAACTGAGCTGCCTTCTGTGTTAAGAGATGCTCGTGTGGATCTTCCAGGTTTCTTCAGTCTCTCCATGAGCACAGGCACTTCAGTACTATCCGTGTTGCACTGTTGGTGCTTAAATGTTATTTCTGATCTTGCCTTGATGTACAGATGAATGTTCCCAAGCCTTAGAGATGGCAGTGGGGATATGGAAGAAGTAGTCAAYGTTTCTCCCAGATTTTAAAAACTTTTAGTGTTTCTTCTTATGCAAGAATTGAGTGGCAACAAAGGAAACAAGCAGGATGGAGGTTGAAAACTAAGGAAAGGACAAAACATTTTCATGCAGCATGTRGTAAAACTGCGGAACTCATTGGGACATTGGGAGTGCTAAAAATTTAAATGGTTTCCAAAGTAAGAAGATTCATCGAAGAAAAGTTCGTACAGGGTATTGAATGCAAAGACATTTACAAGATGCAGTCTGTCCCTCAGAAGGTCCCTAAGCTATAGGTCACTCGAGGCTAGGAAGGTGGAGGTGTCTCCATGTGCTTGTCCTGCTCTTACACTCTTGCTAACCATCTGATGTTGGCCATTCTAGGAAGCAAACGTTGCACTGGATGCCCGGACCTAATACTGCAGCTCTCATGTCTGTCTTCATACTTTGCTCGCAACATCTGCTGTCTTTGCATAAATATTTCACTGGCACCAGCTGCAGCTCTCTGGCAGAGCGAGTCAGCAGGGTTGACTCTCAGCTCTCTTAGTTTTCCCAGAGTCTGCAGGATTTTCAGTGTGTCCTCCAGAGAGGCTGGAGTTTTCATCTTCCCTTTTCAAGCTCCGTCACAGTCTTTGGCGAGGCTTCAGAGGAAGAAGCAGTCTGAAATGCCTTACAGGTGCGTGGGTTGCCGAATTTTAGATGCTCCCCTTTCATTTTTGTCTCGTATGGACAAGGTAAGTGAAAATGGAAGAGCTATATTGTAGTCACTGTGGGGCACAGTCCAAAGYGAGGAGATGAGCTAATGTGACTCTCATTGTGATTCAGACTACTGCAAAAAATATTGCAAAAGGGGAAGGTGAGGGCTATTCTGTATCTTGTTATTGTCTCTGTGCTGGAGTTTTATACTGTGACTTTCTAGTGAATTTTCAGTTTGGTACATCCTACTTTTAGCAAAACRTATTTGGAAAAGGGCAAAAAAGAGGCGATCTGTGAGGTCCCCTAAATATTCTTTGGGAGGCTTGGCTTGAGGRGGTGTGTGCTGAGTATGATGCACATTTAGGGATAATTTGCCCTCCTGCATTATATCTAATCCTGCACCCTAATACTTACAAGGTAGATAAAATCTGAAGTGGAGGCTTAAAATGTCATGTATAAAAGTGGCTTTAATTATTTTTGATGACTGTTGGCTATTCTTTCTATTCGTRTAACTCAGAATTGCAATCTATATGCAGCTCTCAGCTGCACCTGGCTTGCTGTTGGGGTCCTGTACCAGCGTTGTGTTAGGTGGCTGTCATCAAGGCTGTGATAGCACAGGGGCTGGCAAGTAAGCAGGGTCCCCAGCTGTGGGGAGGAGCAAGCCAAACCCACCAGTCTGCCCTGGAGCCGTTGGGCATGCCCAGTCTGCCTGTGCCCTACTGAGGAGTGGTGGAAGGCCAGGGAAGATG
Source organism: Oceanodroma leucorhoa (assembly GCA_030449065.1). Classification (NCBI taxonomy): domain Eukaryota; kingdom Metazoa; phylum Chordata; class Aves; order Procellariiformes; genus Oceanodroma; species Oceanodroma leucorhoa. The sequence continues at coordinate 17,635,552 of JASVER010000009.1, forward strand.
GTGCCATCTCCCACCCTTCGGCCATGCAAGGTATGCGGCCAAACGGCTCTTGACCATGTGAAGAGTTTGAYACGTGGCAGCCGGTTTTATCCTGTCCCCATTTCTTTCTCTTCCAAAGTAGCAGTCTCAGCCTGATGGTGTTTCATGACATAAATGGCTTTTATCCCTCTTTTCRCCTCTGCTGTCCATTTAGTTCCCTGTAGCACAGCCACAACCTCTTCTTCACGTGGTAGAGTGACACCAAGAGCTATGCAGTGAAGGGTTGATAGCAGAGGACACCCTTCCTCTGTTCAAGAAACATAGACAAGAAGGCAAGAAGCCATTTATTCTTTTCCCTCTCAACATCTTTTAATTTTGACAATATGATCCAGAATAAAGTGGCGTTTGACCACGTGCAGGTTGGGGGGAACACTAGTTTGGCTGAAGGGTTTTGGGGTCCTTTTAGAGCACGGCCTCATCAGTCTCTGTGTTAAGGCACCACTACCTTTTCTCCTGATAATTTAGTTTCTTGATACTGTAGACATGCCAGTATCCTGGGAAGCTATTCACTCCTGCGTATRGGAGTGCAGAGTCTGTCAGTCCACTTGATAGCTGACTTGTAGCCCTCCTTGCCAAGGTAAATTATCTGTAGATCAATCACTTTGAGTTTACTGTTACCTTTAAGTGCTTCCACAGGATCGTCGGGTTGCAGGTGTGTATGTGCAAGAGTGAAATAGAAATGCCAGCCCAGGTGAAAGGTGAGGATTTGCTCCTTCTGAGAGACATCTCGAGTGAATGCAGCTATCACAGGAATCTGCTGTGCTTTGGGGCTCCCTTTTGCTCCTGGAAAACATGAATAGTGCTGAGCAGAGCTACCCAACCTGGTTTTCCGACCACTTGGGCATCCTTTCACGAGCTACACTTTGGCAGGCTGAGCACTGAAGGCTCCTCCTTGCTCACATTGCRGAGGTGAGTATTGGAGTTGCTCTTGGGATGCACTGAAAGCTTTTTCTTTACTTGCCTTGTAAATTGTAGGTACTCTCATCTGAGCAAAAAATGACGATGATGATTTTTAGGTAGGTCTTTGCTTGCTTTCTAGAGTACGAGGGACTCCAAATGCACAGCGCTGCCCTGTACACTGGCTTACGCCTGCAAGACCCTTGTACACTCCTGCTGCCCACACTTTTCCCTCTGTGATCCCACTTCTAGGTTTGCGATCCCACATCCATTTGTGCTTCCAGTCTCATGACCCCACGTGGAAACCGCTGTCCTGCAGACACAGCTCTTGAACACTCCCGCTACAAGAGCAAGGAGTTTCCTGCTGAAATCTGCCTTTGTTACGCTATGGAAAGAAAATCCTTCGTTAGCTCTTAGCCTGCAAAGGATGTTAGCCCCAAAGTGCCTAATGGTCTGGGAATGATGCTCCATAGCCCAGAAGTGTAGTGTTTTATCCTGCTTTCTTGTCATTGCCGCTGGGTTAGACATCTCCAGGCAGGACGCCATACCGACAATTCATGGGTGGTTTAGCCCAGCCTAACCCACCCTAACCAGCTTTAGTGGAAGGGACTTGATGCTTCCTACTGCGACATAAGCCTGTGGTCAGTAAAAGCCCAGAGGGAGCAGGGACAGGACGGCTGGACAGTGGTGCGACTGTGTCGCGTGATGTGTTTGCCATCCTGGCCATCAGCAATGGTTGGAGTAAAGCCCGCTCCAGGGCTTTCCAGTTAAATCTGTGACTGAGTGAAGTTCAGTGGGTATTGTCCATGACAGCAAGGATACTAATTGCAAGGATGCGAATTACCAGTTTGTGGSATTGTATTCAGATTGTATCTGAAGGGTGGAGGGTTCTGTTCCCTGTCCCCCTTCAGGTGAAAAAGATGCTCATTTCTTCTACGCCTGTTCTCAAAATTGCGTAAACTTCTGGAACTTACTTAAAATTCAGCTGAGACACAGAATTTTTAAGAAGTCTGCTCTAAATAATGAAAAATATGATCAAATTACACATGGCTTGTGTCTGAGGCAACTTGGCAGTGCATCCTGCTGCCTTCCAGGCTTGGACTGCTGATAGTTAATTTTAAGCTGACAGGTCCCTTTTTGAATGACSAGGCATGCTACATTCATTTCAACATCTGCTCATGTTGGAAACAGGGGTTCCTTCAGCCGCCAGTCATTTTGATGAATAAGGTCAAATCATCAGAGCTCTYACTATAATTTGGGGTAGATTTGGTGGTCTTGGTAATTGGTCCATATCTGGCTGGAGATGTTTAGAAGTTGTTTCTYTGTGTTCAACGAACTCATGAAAGTACTTCCCAGGCAAGCCATGATCTACTGCATATTTTACCCCCTACTCTTCTATCTCCCAGTTGCTGTCATTTTTAAGATCCATGGAGCTTTGTGGGTGGTGACTGCTGGGAATTGAAYGACAGTGACTTTCTAGACTTGAAACATCTTGCAAGATTGGGTCAAGCATTGGTATCCGAGTTAGAGAAGCTCTTACTTCTGCTTCTACCAAGCGTGTCCGCGTTGCCTCGCTAAAGGCTGGATGAACAGGGTAGGTGCGTACCATAACCACATCCTCGTCTGGTGAAAACCACCCAACTGCTTTAGATTAGATGTCCCTAACAGAGAGCACAACACCAGGAAGCACAAAATGCTGCCATCACATGAGGAAACATCGTATTATGCTGTCCCTGTGTAGTCTTAGGACTTACCACCTCTTCACTGCCGTGTTTCCAATTTYTAACATCTGCTGCGTGTCCGATTGCCTGACGTGAGAGTGAACCGGGCTACCAAACAGTGCCAGTAATTGAAATGGGATGTGTGACCAGCACAACAGAGGCTCCAGCCCAGCTTTCCCAGTCCCRTCTTGCTGTGGTATCCTGATGGCAAGGGAATATATCCCAGCAGGGTGTTTCCCTATACCTCCTGCAGAGCATTCAGCTACAGTCAGTGAAACGTGTTCTGTATTATTTCCAAGGGGTAGGCATGGGGGAGGTCTCTGTTTCTTCTGATCGGGTGTAGTTTCGTTTATTTAGTAACTTGTTGTTTAAAGGATTTTTTTTTTTTAATCTCAAGGCATTTTCTCCRGCCAGCATAGGCACATGTGCCTTCCACATTGTGGGATTTAACTGAACAAGTGGCTCCTAATTCATCTGGCTTTTAATGAGGGGTATTTCCCCTCCATGGTGTCCCAAGTGATACTGCCTTCACTGTTGAGTTTTCCCTTCTGACTGGTTTCTCTGGGACCTACACGCTGATTTTTCCTGCAGTTGGGATGTTTGGGCTGAGACACTTACAGACTCTCCCTGGCTGTTGATTTCTGTGAAAGTTGGCTTGAAATTTTGTAAGGAAGATGGCAAAAGCCCAAAGATATAGATGTACAGATAGACYGACCATATTTGCTTTGTTCCCAGAGGTAAATCACGCGGAGAGTGTTTTCAAAGATTATGGCAGAAAGGAAAGACTTGGAGCACTTTAGCAGCAGCAGACAGGGATGCGTAAGACATATGAAGATGTCTTTGCAGTTGTCTTTAACAGAAAGCAAAGGGATGGTCCCTTCAGCTCCAGGTGACGCTGCAAGAGAAGGGCAGAGGTTGAGACAGCAAGGCTGGGATGGGGAGGGAAATGCAAGATTGCCTGTGCGAAGAGGGGGATCATCCTGGGATAGGAGCTATAGAGATCCTGATGGCTTCCAGGCAGCATGTGGGTACCTCCAGAGAGAGCCATATGCCAATCTGGAGGTCTGGCTTAGCATCACAAGAGATAAATGTCCTCTTCTTCCCCACAGTAAACTCAGCAGCACCAAGAGATGCTCTACATTGTCACTCCAGGTAATTCGCTGGAGGCYCATTCAGGCCAGTGGCCCTTCACACTTGTAATTTCTTACCTTTCCAGTGAAAGGATTGCTTGTGGTGACACCGGTTTGAAGGCAGAAACCATTTCCATATATTTCATATACRGCTCTAAGGATCTGCTTTGGTCATTCTTGGTGGTCGGTGCTTGCTGAGTTGGTGTCATGGAATACCAAAGAGGGGAACATCAGTGCCCAGAGGTGTGGCCCTTTGTATCTGTATAGGGTAAATCTGGCACCCTGTAGGTCTGACACTGAGAAGAAAGTTTCTTTAGCTGAGTAACTGATGAACCTGGTATGCTCCAAGGAAAGTTTGCATGCGAAGCCTACCCGCAAAACCCCAAAATGCTGTGTTTTAGACAGAAAAAAACTAYGTGCTCTGTGGTGTTAGCCTGGATCCAGAGGTGACAATCCATCAGAGTCACTGATGTTTCACGAGGGTCTGGTTTGACCCAGCATGCACTCTRCTGATGTGATAACACTTTTGGGTCTTCACAAGGTGCTGCACAGCCCGCCTGGGTCCAGACAGAATTTAGATGGAATAGCAGGGTGAGCTCTCTTTCCCTTTGAGTGGCCTTCCTATCAGATATTGGGGGACCATTCCTCCTCGGYCCATCACCTATGTGCAGGTGGTATCTGAGCCACTGGATTCCCCTTGCATGGAGCATCAAATAGCTGATACGGATTTCAGTTTTGAGCAGAGATGAACTGGAAGTCCAGAGAGGAGATATTTCATAACCCCTTGGCAGCCCCCAGAGCCAYACTACAGTTGCTTTAATAGCCTGAGCCCAAGCAGAAAGGTTAYGAGAAGAAAGTACGTACAGGCTGTGTTTTGATCTCTGCCTGTTGAAAACATCTCAGGTAGCCTGTGACCTGGCACAGGCTGGAAGTGGTTGATTTGGTTCATGTGCTCCAAACAATGCACGGGGAAGTTGTGAGATATTAAAATGTTGAACCTTACATTTTTGCTGGGTTTCATTCTTCTGCTTTCAGCTGTCATCTTGACTCACCTCCCTTGCTGTGCAGTTTTGCTGTGGACTGGAAGATGTAGTGTGTTGCCCTGAGGTGGGGCTGGCTGTGATTTCAAACATCTGGTGCCTCCAACCCTCTCTCCCTCAAAAGCAGAGCTCTGGTCAGGGATTACCATGAAACTTGGCAGAGGAATGGTAGGCTTTTTGGTGTTGATGATGAGCAAAGTGGGACATGAGCCTGGTGTAAGTTGCTGGGGGGAGGACGGGCAGTGCTCAGGTGCTTCCAATGGGGACCATACCCTCACCTGGTGAAACCTTGACATCTGCTGGTTGCRATCAGGATGCACCAGGCTGTGGGTGCTGGATTGGGTATGCATTCCTTGCACGAATTTGAGGGCAAACACAGCTGCCCTCCCCACCCCACAGGGACTGGCTTCCTGGTGAGTCACTTCCCAGCCCTTCTCCAGGGTATATGTGAAGACAGTGAGATGTCTTCCCACYGCTTCCATCCATACGTCCGAGAACACGAGGAGGCTCTGAGGTCTTGGAGTGATCAGGTGTTTAATACTTTCCTTTTGGGTGTAGGAATGGCAGGGGCTGCGTGCTGCTGAAATGTGCGGTTTGACAGGGAAGATAAATGGACTCRCTGAGCAACATTAAATATAAAAAAGCCCGGGAGCTCCTCTGTTTCTCCCTGCATCTCCAAATTGAGTTTCAAAGCTGTAATTTTAAACTGGCGTGAGACAGGTATGGATGGAAAGGTTGTCAAGTACAGGCAGCATCTGCTGCTCGAGGGGGAAGGAGCTGATCACAGTAAAATGTGATCTCTATGAATGGGGAGCCCTGGGCTGAGATATAGCACACCAGCACATGCCTCCTTTCCAAGAAATACACACTATAAGGTTAAAAAAACCCACCCCGCGGAATGAGCAAGGAGGGGTGGGYGCTGTGCTTAGCAGTGTGTCCTTGAAGCAAATAAGGCTAATTGCATCTTCTGCTGCATTGGTAAAGGGTGAAGCCAGCAGGGCCAGAGAACTGATCCTTCCCTCTGCCTGGCACTTGAGAGATGGCATTTGGAGTGCGATGTCCAATTTCAGGCTCCCCAGTACGGGAAGGTTATTGATATACTGGAGTGAGTCCAGTGGAGGCCACTGGGAAGGCTGGGGGCTGGAGAGCAGGACGKACGAGGACGTGTTTGGAGATCTGGGTCTGTTCAGCTTGGAGAAGGGATCAGATGATCGGTCTTCTGGGGCTCCTTTCCCAACCTGAAYTGTGATTTTTCCAATTCAGTGACATCCGATCAGGCTTCGGCTGTGCTGTGTTGCCCATCAGAGCAAGCCCTGAGCCCGCAGGGCCCCGTGCAGAAGACGAGCTGCGTGTCTGTCTCCTCTCCCACCAACTCCTTGGGCAACTTGTGCTAATGGAACCTAACAGGACCCCCAGCATATCCAGTGCCCTGGGCGAGAGCTGTCCTTCTCTGCCCTGTAACTCTTACCGGCTCGCAGGCATCCAAAATTGTAACTCAGACCACCAGAGATGATGAGGTTATCTTTAAAATCATGCTTTTTTAGAGATGAAAGTGGCTTTGTAATACCTCAGAGCATTAGGCTCAGAGGTTTTGATGCTGCAAAGGGAAAAGTGAGAGAGTGCTGTGTGGCTGCTTTCTGAAAGGATCRTTTTCATTTATTTGCTTTAAAATGACTTAAGTTTGAAGTATTTTATCAGATAGGAGAATTTGCTGGATTATGTTCTTCTTTAAGAAAAACTGAAAGTTTGAAGCTGGGCTCTGGATTTCTTTTGGGAAACTCTGGTTTGCAGGTGGGGAAATTTTGAAATGGCTCCAAATCTGAAATCCTCCCAAGGAACAGGGTGGGATACCACTAGATAAAGAGGCTGTGGACACTGCTCCCGCGTGATACACGTACGKGGGGGGGGGGACACCGGTGGTCCGCTGATGCCTTGCTGCTTTCCGCAGGAGCTGTCGCCTGTCGCCGCAGCCGCATCTCCGGGGACGGTCCTTTGTGGCTGCTGCTCAGTCATTGACATTCAACATCCGATGGTAAGGATTTTTTTTGGAAACATGGGCTTCTCTGTTTTTTATTTTAATGAATTAAAGAGAAGTAGTGCCCCCAGCAACRTGACAGACGCCTGTAATCCATCCTGTGGCGGTGACGTGGGACATGCCAGACTGGAGGATTAGCTGCCAGCGATCCCAGCGCCGCAGGGGTCGGACATGGGGATGGGTTCAGTGGTCTGAACGTGTAAATATTTACTGTATTTTCAGGTTCTGGATTATCTCTCCAGGCCTCCAAAAGCCTCTGCAGGAGGGCGGAGGTCTCCCCTAATTCTTGAGACAKAACTGCAAGCCGCGTGCATGTCTCGGCTGCCCGGTAGCACCTCTTACGGCACTAAATGCCTGTTTTTAGGCAAAGGCACCAAACCCACTGTGTCTTRACGAGTTGCTGGGCATCAGCCGAGCCTAAATAACTGTGTGTGTATTCCTGTGTGCATGATCTTGCACTGCGCATGACCAGTATGATTTAAAGCGGATAAGCTCATACCTCTTCCCAAAAAATAACCTTTTTCACCTTGCATATATACTGGCCTAGGAGCGTTTTCTTACTGAAAGGCTTCCTCTCTGCTTGTGTATTGTGTTTTGTTAAACCACAGTAATTTGCTCATGGAGCTAAGCCCTTAATCTCCCCATCTGTACAACATATATCTATTTAATGTTATTTTGCTTAACATACATAACATTTCTGCATATTTAAAGCAGATAATATTGCAGTGCTTGCGTAAATGTGGGCACAGTCAAGGGGAAGTTTTTGGCTGGGTCTCTGCACTTCATTGTCTGGCTGGTACTTATAGGCTTAACTTTTAGGTACTTACAGGCTTAACCACAGTTGAGTTCTTTGAAGGCCTTTCTTTGGTTTATTTCCTCTTTTATTTACTAACTGGTGAAAAGGGAAGAGGCAAATTTTGAACACGTTTTTGACTAACTGCAAATGACTTGAAATAAACGGCTGCACGTGACTTTATTCTATTACAAAAGCAGGACGGGCAAAATTGCCGCCGAATTGTAAGCAAAGGGTCACCCTGCTCCGCAATTACCGTGGTCCCTAATGCACTGAATTGCAAATCATATCCGTTCCTGGAGCGTAATACTATCTGGCTCTGCGTGCCAGACTAAAATGAGCTCATAGAGCAAAGCAGCCTGAGAAAACAGCTTTCAGAAGAGACGGGAAAATGGTCTTAATCTCCAACCTGAGTGGGAAAGTAATCAGCCTCAGTTCCTTAACTCTGCAAGGAAGACCTTTGTACAACAGCAAGGGGCAAAGGTACCACTTGCAAATAGTGCTGTATTAACAGCTTCTCTGCTGGGTGTTGCTGTGCTGCTGGAGGATGTTTTCAGGGACTGRTATCCCGTTGGTTTCAGGATGGGAACATCTACAAATGATAGATTTCCCTGTCCCGGACTCAAAAATGTGCTTTGAAATGGCAARTGGAAATGTATCACATGGATAAAACTTTAAATATTTCAACTCTTCTGATTTTTTTCTCCAGCCAAAGTTACATTTTTGTAACAGCAGGATTTTGCCCAGATTTGTCCTGCTCCCGTGATGGAGTGACCCAAACTCAACAGCAGTCCTGGCAGCAACCAGGCTCCTGGACTGGACTCCTCACTGAAATGGGGCGAGTCCAGACCTTGCTGCCACATTTGGCAGCATCGATGGTTTCTGCGCTACGATGCATAGCTGTCCCAAAAGCACAAATTCCCTTGAACTTCTCTTTTTTGGCATTTTGCTTCCCATAGGGGCTGTCTTTGCTAGGAGGACTCCACTGGGAGCGTGCACCAGGACCGAAGCCAGGACTTCTTGGTCTAAAAAGCATTGCATAGTTGAGAGAAGAGGGCATGACTGTTGGGTTGGAAATTTGGAGCTCAGTCTGCTTCTSTGCTCAGTTACCAAAATGAAGTCACTTTTTCATCCCTGGCAATATTTTTGCCACCTGCTCACCATGCCTRCTTGCACCGTATCTCTGAATTGCAATGCAGCTCTGCACCAGTATCCCCAGTTAGCTCTGGGACTGGCAGCAACACATCCCAAACTGGCAATTAGTGATGCAGACCTGCTGCTCCTGTCTGGAGTCAGTGTCTCTGGATACTACACTGTGAGGTATCCACTGGTTCAGGGCTACCAGAAGATTTGCCCTCCAGTTCTGCATAGTGTGATATAGATCTGCCTTTATTTTCCTGAACGCGCATGTTTAAAGGTCCCCAGTGAAGTACTGTAACAGCTATTTCTGCTTTTAGAAAGAAAAACCACTTTTCCTGTGAGATTTATGTCACCCTAAATTTAGAAAACCTAAAAGGTACTAATGGTCAAAAGGAGATCGTTTGCGTGATTTTTCTTTTTTTTTTTTTTTTAAGTTCATGAATAATACAGGGTGGGAACATTTAAAGTTGTTTGCAATATATCCTGTACAGGGCACAGAATGAGGGTCACGCTTTAATAAGTACCGGTGTCACATACCAAACCTCTGCCTCCTTTAACTAATCTGTCTGTGCACGCTTGCCCTGATATCCCGTGGTGAGTGGCTGTGCTTGGTTTCACACTGGAGATCAAATGCGGCTCATTTCTGCCGACTGTGCAGGGAAGTAGGTTTGGTCATATCTTTTCATTTTTTAATTACTTTTCCAAAGAATTGAAACAATCCCCTTCTCCTCCAAAACCGCATCACTGCTTTAAAGGGGACTGCTGTTGTCTCCCTGGGTACTGGTTCAATCTTTCGTGTTGCTACTGGCATTTTTCTTTGCAAAATGAGCAAATCTTAGCATGGTAATAAATAAATGAAAGAGTGAAACGTGTCTGCAGGGAGAGCCAGTTACAACTGCAGTAGTCAGGRGGACCCACTTCGTGTAATCCCATTTACACCTGTACGTGTGTGCATTTTGTTCTCTCTAAGCAATGCTCCATGTTTCACCCCCCTGTTTTTCATTAAGAGACCTTGGTGTGCGTCCAAAGGAAGCTAAATCATTTTTATTCCACCCCTGGAGAAATCACGGTGCAGCAAAACAAGATGGTTTGCCCAAGCTGAGACGGGGCAGGAAGGTAAAGGTGGGCTCTGCTGTTCCCTAGCGCTTTCCCGTGCTATGGACCAGTGGAGCAGGCACCAAACTGGCTGCAAAACCCCATGGCTGTTGTGACCCAGCAGGAGATGGGCACGGAGAGGAGCTGGTGCTTTCCTTCCTCTCCACCCAGCAACCCCTTCACCCCACACCGAAACTCAATCTAACCCCTATCCCACTTCCCATAGCATCTCACATTTTTTGCCCTTGAGCCCCTGCCCGTGGCTCTCAGAATCTGCAAGGGGTTGTGGGACAGGGTGCGTGCAGGGTCATCTCCTGGTGAGGTCACTGTGAGCTCACTATGAGGTCACTGTGTGGTTGCAGTGAGGTCAGGCAGCTCCCCAGGCTTTCCATACACTTTTTTCAGCCTTGGTACAAACTCCAGCATTAATGCTTGGGTCATTTCCAAAAGTACATGGGCTTAGGAGAGCCACCACAATCATAATTTGTCAAAGATCTGTAGAGCTGCCCCATCTTCACCACCCACATCYGCTCAGCTGTGGGCATCTGCCTCTGCTGGCTGTGTTGTGCTGGCTAGTGAGATTATCATTTCTAGTAAGCTTAAATAATAGAGTTTTGCTGCCCAGTTTTGATTGAAAAGGGTTAAAATTTAGTCATAGAGTAGCTCCTCTGAGAGGCTGGGGACAAACAGGACTGGTGAAAGCAGCTGGAAGTGGTTGAAGGTAACAGCTCTCCCAGGTGCTGGTGGAAGAGGATGGGAGCTGAGATGAAGCTACCTTGGGCATCATCACTATAAAAGGGCTGTAACCCTCCTGCCAGCTTTGCTGAGGGTATTGAGTGGTTGTGGGGTGTTTAATGCTTCTCTTGCAGAAGTCCTGGCTCACCTCATGTCTTAGTGCCGCCTCATGCTTTGGAGGTGATCCCACAAGGCTTCATCCAGAAAGGAGCAGACTTGTTCTCTGCAAGGTCAGGTTTTCTCCATTTCTATGTCCCTCTTCTTTGCCTAGTTTTTGTTGGGCCTTCTGGAGAGAGGAGTTGAGGATGAAATAAGAAAAAGGTTTATTTCTGTCCAGGTGCTTCTTAAAAAGTCTGGCTGTGCAGAGGTACAAAGAACCATGAAAGAAGTGACCAAGTCAATGTCCCAGATTGCTAAAGGCATCTTAGATGTCATTAGATGCCAGTGTGCTTTCATTTGAATCAAGCTCAGCATGCATGATTCTCAAACAGGTGAAGTTAGTGGAGATGAGTCCCAATGTTTGCAGCTGTTTTTCTCCTCATTTGGAGCTATGACATGCCATCAGCGTCCTTGTCCCGGGGAACTATTTTTACTGAGTTCAATGGACACAGGATCAGGTTCAACTATGGTGGGCCTTTCTGGAGGACCGTGCAGTTGGATGGAGATGTCGAGGCGCCCTAGGAAGCTGGGGAAAAGCAGTTAGAGAATGGGAGGGAGAGGCCCAAGAAATGAAGCTGTTTAGGASCTTCATGCAAGAAGAGCGAAGTGGCGGATAAACAGGAACAGAAGGGAGAGATCTGCAAAGGGTGATGGTGAAGTGGGAAAGCTCAGCAAGGAAGACAACTGGGAGGCTAAATTTGGTCAAGAGGAAAAGCTACTCCAGTGATTTTAGGGCTGGGTTTATCAAATGAGAGCATTTAACTTGAAGTGGGAGTGATAAGAACCATCCTGGGAACTGTAAATCCTCAAGGCACAACTGGTCTAAATGAGACCTCACGTAGCATCTTTATTCAAACTCTTGTTTGCCTCCAGGGACCATGTCCAGGCTCTCAGCCCCATGAGGGCTGTGTCTGCACTGGCCCCATCGCTGCTTTCTAGGCCTTAGGCTAACGAAGGACAAAGGCATGAGAAACAAGGGCTGGTTTCCTTTCTATAGGTTTTTCAAGGCAGAGGTGGTCGGGGATCAGAAAACACTGCTGAACCTTTCCCAGCTTTTATCTGATGAATTATGTGTGGGTGCTGAGACATTTTGCTAAATATTAAGCGTGAACTTTAGAAAATGGAAAGTCTTTCCTCTGCAGAAAGGTTGGCATTAAGGCAAGTGACAATTGCACATGAATGATCCTCTTTGTTTGCCTTCCCTTACTCTCACTTGACGGCTTTAAAATATTGCTGATTGCTTGAGTAGCTGAGAAGCCTCTCTTGGAAATCCACCAAATATGCTTCAGCGCAGTTTATTTTTATGATTTGCATTTGGCCTGGGTTTGATATTTTTCCCCCTCCTGTTTGTTTTTTTTTTTGACAATTAAAGAACAAATTTCATTCTTCACCCCTGCCCTATCCTTTTGATGGAGGCTGTTTGGCTCTAGGGTTTGATAACAACATACAGCGCCGTTCAGCTCCAGGTGTTCACATCACASCCATCTACTGCTCAACAACCTAACACAAAGCTACCATGTGGCCTGAGACCAGTTCCCTGGGGACAGATGGCCCATCACACGAACAGATTATGGGCTAAATGGGCCTCATCTCAACAGCCCCAACACTTAGCTGGAGATGCGGGACACCCTTGCTTTCTTCTGATTGCTCAAGGTGGTCATCTTTGTGGATTAGGACAGAGGACCTGAATGTGGACATGATGCAGGTGCCTGCAGAGATCCCTGAGCTAGTCCCAAGCAAATTAGGTTTGAGAATGGGAAATTTCAGCTGTCCTGACGCAGTGCTGTGCTGGGGTTATTAACTCAGCAGCGCTGCTCTGCCACCTCAGCTGGCACCTATACRGACCACATAGATCCATCAGGTGTTACAGGTTTATCATAGAATCACAGAATGGTTTGGGTTGGAAGGGACCTTTAAAGGTCAGCTAGTCCAAACCCCCTGCAATAAGCAGGGACATCTTCAACTAGATCAGGTTGCTCAAAGCCCCGTCCAACCTGACCTTGAATGTTTCCAGGGTTGGGGCATCTACCACCTCTCTGGGCAACCTGTGCCAGTGTTTCACCACCCTCATCGTAAAAAATTTTGTCCTTATATCTAGTCTGAATCTACCCTCTTAGTTTAAAACTATTACCCCTTGTCCTATCACAACATGCCCTTGTAAAACGTCCCTCTCCAGCTTTCTTGTAAGCCCCCTTTAAGTATTGAAAGGGTACAGTAAGGTCTCCCCGGAGCCTTCTCCAGGCTGAAGAACCCCAGCTGTCTCAGCCTTCCTTCATGGCAGAGGTGTTCCATCCCCCTGATCATTTTCATGGCCTCCTCTGGACCCGCTCCAACAGGTCCATGTCTTTCTTGTGCTGAGGACCCCAGAGCTGGACGCAGCACTGCAGGKGGGGTCTCACCAGAGCAGAGCAGAGGGGCAGAATCCCCTCCCTCGACCTGCTGGCCACGCTGCTTTTGATGCAGCCCAGGATGCGATTGGCTTTCTGGACTGCGAGCGCACATTGCCGGCTCATGTCCAGCTTTTCATCTACCAGTACCCCCAAGTCCTTCTCTGCAGGGCTGCTCTCCTTCCTTGGCCTTGCCATGCTTGAACACCAAACACACTAATTAAAGCCAAGGTAAGGTATGTGAGCGTTATGGCTCTGCTCCTGTGTTGAGTGCAGGCTTGTATATCCAAAGCACTTAGCTAGGTCTCTTTTGAGGTGTCATAATTAAATATGAGTTTAAATAATGACACTTAATTGTCATCCCCCTTGATCCCTGCTGTCATAACCTGGTGGGTTATTTAGGCTGGGAGGTCTCTGGCTGCCTGAAGGAACAAGGTCTATCCAATCAAATTGGTGTGATGGTGTGGGGATCTCTCTGTTTAAGAAACTTCATACTTGCATGATTTTGAGAGAAGCAATTGGCTGTGTTTGAGGAGAAAAATCCTGTAACTGAGGGAAACCTCAACACTTTGCGTATTGAAAAGGAGTCTGCTGTGAATGGTGCAATACGACATTGCACTGTGTGTTCATCTTTACTAGACAACTGAGAAGCCAAYCATGAGGTCTGGACACATAGGACAGCCAGCCTCATCAGCACCATGACTGTTGTTGCAGGTTGTAGACGAGACTGACCTCCATCATGCTGCAAACTGCCTTATCCTTAGTGATCCTGGAGACRACGAAGGGCAAGAGAGCCCGTTGGGTTACTCCTTGCATTTCTACTGAACAGCAAGAAGACAAATATGCCCAGGAGAAGCCCCAATGAACCTGGATTAAAACCACAACTCAGTGGCCTGTCATCACTTTGGGCACCTCCAAATGGCAATCGAGCCCTRCTTGTGCTGGAAATGCATTTGAGCTGCATGGCACAAACATCTCCTGATTGCCCCACTCCAGGGTTGTGAATAGATTTAATTGCTGAATGCAGTTACAATTGCAATTAAGCCTATTCAGCCCAATAATGAGGCATTCAGGGATTTAGGAGTTTTATATGGTTCAATTAGATTCAATTGTGAAGCCTGAGCCTTATGGAGTGCTCCTCTGAAGTCTGCAATCTGCAGGCAATGCTACTGCTTAAAACTGCGGCGTAATCCTAGAGAGCTTTGGGTGATGTTTTCGGGCAGGAGTGGTCTGAGTGGGGGGGGAAAAATTGTGAGTATATATGGACATGAAGCAGTTAATTCCTGGGATGTTTTGTTGGAGTGGAGAAACATCATCCTAAGTGTTTTCCCTGCGGGCTCAAGCTGGTGCAGAGGGATGGGAAGAGCTGCACTGCACGTATCCTTACTTTTAAACCTGTGCCTAAACACCTGGAAGCAGGGGCTGATTAATAATATCTTTTGGTAGCTGTTTGAGACTACTCTTATTTATTAATGGGGCTGTGATGGTCCCATAAGCAGTAATAAAATGTGGAGCCCTGAGGACACTTTGTACGTCTTGTTTGCTCCCTCATCCCTTTTGGCTTCACCTGGCCCTCCAGGGTCAGGGTGGGGCTGGGATTCACTTGCATTTTGCATCTCAAGAAGTTCACCCTGGGGCCTCCTGTCTTTCACTCTTCCTTTCTGTCTTTGACCTTTTTGGCCTGTTTATCTCTTGGCCAGAGGATTGCTACCTGCAGGGACAGTTAGGACCTACCATGGTTAGACCTGCTCTTCATCGGGTCTGGAGTTCCCAGGACCCCAGGCACTTCCAAATAACTGGTGGTGTGGGGAGGAGACCCAGGTGATCCCCTACTTTGAGCAGCAAAACTGCTTGTTGTTTGGGTCTCTGGTTCTTCCTCTGAGTTTTTTCTGAGCTGAAATATCCTCTATTTGTGTGGTGTAAGCTCTAGGGGTGGCTGGAGGGGGGTTTTACCCTGCTGCTGGGCTGCCGTGGGGTGCAGCTCCTCTGTCTCTCATGGGTGCAGGAGGTGGTTGGAGCAGGGGGTCCCTGTGCTCCCATGAAGGTGGGATGTCAGATGTGCTCCTGCGACCCTGTTTGGGGCTGGTCTCCCTCCCAGTAGCAGGGGGCCTCATCCTTCAGTGTCTCACCCGTTCCCAGCCCCACGAAGGGATTCCACCGATCTCACCCAGAGCTTCGTGGTCACCCTACCGTTCCCAAGCCGAGGAGGCAAGTGTGGCACTTGTGTCCCTTTTAGGGCCATGTCCCAGATGTTCGAACCTGGGAATTGGACACCAAAGACACCTGTGTTCCTCCGCTGCCCCGTGCCTCAGTTTCTTGATGCCTGTTAATATCAATACTAACGTCCTCCATGTAGGAGACCATCTCTTTRAAAGCTCTTTGGTGTTGTGAGATGAGACAATAAAGTGCAATCACGATTTCGTTTGAGATGTCTTGACTTATACCCCTCCATACCATACCAGCACCCACACAGCAGTGTCAGACCCCTGTATTTGAACCATAAATTAGTTTTGCACCCCACTTCTGGTGTTTCCCATCCTCTCCAGGGGCTGATAACCAGCCTAGACCCTTTGGCCCCCTGGAAAGAGAGACTTTCTCTCCCCCCCCCAACCCTTCCCCCAAACTGGCCCCTTCCTTTGCAAACATCCCAGTTATTTTATTATTATTTTGTGCCCACGAGGTAAAGATTTTTTTTTTTCCTCCCCTCCCTTTCTCCCACCTCTTCGCTCCCGCATTCCTGCCGAAAGCGCGCGGGGTGGCATCCCCTGTCCCAGCCTCCCCTCCGCCACCCCGGTCCCAGCTGCCGGCTGCAGAGAAGGAATCGGAGGTGGGGGGGGGGGGGGGATGCCCGGAGCGGCCCCTCCTCCTGCCTCATAACTTCTTCTTCCAAGCGTGTGGGGAGTTCCACTGCAGCCCGGCCGACACGGACGCCCCGTTCCTGGGGCCGTCGGACCCTCTCGCCCGCTGGGAGAAGCCAACGCGCGGCAGCTTTGCCCGGGTAAGCAGCACCGGCCGCCTGTAGCTAGCTGTCCGTCTGCCCAGGTATCGGGTTTTGTGGGCTCCGTTGTGTTTTTTCTGCTCTCCCCGTTCTCGGGTTGCAGTTAAATGAACCGCGGTAGGAAAGGCGTGAGAGCGGGCCAGGGGCGATGGGGTGGACGAGGAGGCGGCAGCCCCCGGGGCTGCAAATTGCTTCCCAACTTCCCGGTGCRTCGCACGAGCGAACCCCTTGCTGCTGTCTCAGAAGTGCCTGAGATGCCCCAAACCTGTCTAAAATCTGAATTTTGGGGTGACTTTGCACTTCCCATGATGGGAGATGGCTCAGGGGCATCAGCCGGTCTCGGAGGCAGGGAGAGGTTGTGAAGACCTGCTGTCATGTGCACCACATGGCAGGTTGTTTTGGGGGTATTTGAGGCTTTCTGGGATGAAGCGAGTTCCTGTTGCTTCCTTTGATGCACCCAGGAGGTCCGAGCATTGCAATGGGTAGAATCTGGCCCCAGTAAACTTCCCACCAGTGGAATAAGGAGCTATATTTTTCTTCTAATCCTGTTCAGTTGGGTTGTGTGAGGTGGATGCTGGTAAAATAGCAAGTGCTGCAAGCAAGTCCCGGATCAAAGCTATAGCAACAACGGAGCAGATCCCCCCTGGGACTGCTTGTAACTCCAGACAAAATGAATATTTCAGGGGGGTTATGGGAGAAGCAGCAGAAGGGGTTGGTCTGGGGCCATTCCTGGCAGGGGAAGTCGGATGATTTCAAGGGGAGAAGTTACRTACTTCAGGGTGGGATTCTGCTTTCCTACACCTGAGCCAGACTGGGTCTGCAAAGGTTGTCGCATTGCAATGAATGCAGCGTCTGCTCAGGTGCAAACCACGTGCATGCAGCTCTGAGTTGTGGGTCTGCTCCTTTCCCGACCCAGCAACAAGTCACACAACCCAGGTTTTCCTGCCTYAGTAGCACCAGCGGTTACGGTGACTGAGATCCTTCAGCATCAGTCCACCCATTCCTGCCTCCCCCAGTAGATGCTGAAATGATGTCTCGCAGGGAACAGCGGTGATTAACGATTTTGTTTGGCTGCTATCCATCGTAGGCCCGAAATAATGTAATTTCTRCTTGCAATCAAGAATTACAAGAAAGTGCCTTTCTTCCGGGGAGAGAAGAAAATTAGCCACCAGGCAGATGATTCATGGGGTGTCTGCAAAGTCTTTGTGGCTCTAACAGACRGGTTGGTTTGTAGGATGGAGTCTGCAGAAACTGCTCCGTGCATCGCGTTATTGCATGTGTCAGGAGGAGCAGAAAGGAGACGGATGATGCTGCTTGGGCTCCCCAATGCTTCTGCAATGTGGGACCTTCTGCAGACATCTCTTCTCCAGTGCTCCAAGCAGCATCGGGTCAGGTTGTGCATGGGAAGATGTATTGGATCAGGAGGTGCTTGAGGTTGTGTTTGAAGGGTTGGCACAGGAATAGGGTGACATGTCCTCACCTGCAGGTCCTGGCACTGTTCTCAGCCTGGCCGARGGTGTGATGTTTATATGGTGCAGGACTGGGAATTGTTGGGGTGATATTTCCTCTCTGGAGGCTGTTTGAATGGCAGCTGCTCAGGAGTTTCTCACTGGAGCAGCTCTGTCAGCTCTCCCTGGTGTTAAATATTGGTGCACTGGGGCTCACAACTGAAAGACRATTGATGTGCGTGAAAGCTTGTCTGCTTTTTCCACCTAGCTTTCCCAAGCATGGCTTGTCTCATGTTTCAGCTGTTCTCAGACCTTTCTGTCCCAAATAAAGCCTCCCCGCCAGATTTGTTCCTCTGACCCTGCTCATTCCAGATAGTGGACAAAGGAAAGAGGAGAAATGCAGCAGGACATCTCTGACTCCCTTGTCTGGCCACGTGGGTCCCTGCCCCAGGCAATGATGCAGGCATGATGTCCCCTTGCCTATAGGAAAGGTCACCAAGGCTTTGCAGCCATGGTGGGGAGCAGACCTGCAACCACTGCTGGAGGGAGCCAGAGCAAAGCTAGAATTCGGGGACATTTCAGGTCTGTGCTTTGGAACAAGACTTCCCCTGGGGAGGCTGCTCAACCAGGCAGCGCAGGTCTGCGTAAATGGGGAAGCCCATCAGGCGAGGGGGGGAAGGATGGATGAGTGTAGCTGCAGCGTGTGACTCTTTGCTGGGATGAGGGATGTTTCGAGCTTGCTGCAGCACCCAGGAGGTGGTGCAGGTGGTGGTGAAATGTGGGTGATATGTTCATCTCGGGCCTCACCTTCAAGTGGAAGGAAGGCAATAAAGAAATTCATGTAAAAAGTGAGAGRTTTGGGTTCAAATCCTCCCACGGACCCCGTTGGTTGGCTGCTGAGGGCTCCAGCTCAGGGACTGGGTGCTCTTGGCCCGCCTGGGGGAAGATGCTCTTGCCCTGGCTGGAGAGTGGGTGCCTCTGGCTCAGCCTCTCCAACTCTCTGTCCATAAATCCYCTTTCCYCTGTGTCTTGAGGGAGCACAGACAYAGCAGCGACTTCTGGGAGRGTGCAAGGAACAGAGAGAAACATCCAAAATGGGTTTARCTGCATCCGTGGGARCTTCGGTGGGAGCATCCTGAATGGTGCAAGTGGGCCAGAGTCACCAAGACATCCTGGGGCAGGGGCCAAGTTGTGACCTTGTGCCATGGATAAGTCCTTTCTGAGAAGGTTTCACTGCTGCCATRGCCTGATCCCTCCTGTTTGTACAACTTGCCCATCAGTGTACCCCTCAGCACCTCATCGACTGATTTTGTTTGTACGGTCGGTCCATAAAAGCCTAACCTGTCTAGATGGATACGGGGAGCCAGTTCTCTCTTCCTTAACCATTAACACCAGTTTATGGCGGGTATAAAATATGATTGCACCAGATGGCARGTTTGTAGGGAGGTTAAAAAAAAAAATGGTATATAGTAAAATGGCAAATTATGCCAGTGCTGTCTGTTTAGGGAGTTGTCTGTCTGTCACAACACACTTGCTTCAGTGCCCCAGCAACTCAGCCAGTGCTGCACATGAGACCTGGGAGACAAAAATAGTCCAAATCAARATGCCTATCTAGTTGCACCGTCTCAGCAGCATGAAAATGCCAGGGAAGTATAGGAAGGTGCATTGGGAAAGGTTTCACTTGCTCAACAGAAACTGAAGCTGAGATTTATGGAGGCTCCCCATCCCTTTCAGCAGGGACTGTCAACACAAGAGGGCAGCTGGTATTTGCATCATGATCATGTCAGGAGACTACAGGGGAGATTCAGGGCCCATCCTCATCATAGGAGGCTTTGTACAAGCATAGCCCCTACGGGTCATCTTTTATGGTGGGCTTGTGGTACCCCACTGAGGTTGACTCCTGGCCAGGGCAGGGGGCAGAGACTTAGGCTGTAGGTCCTGGGGGTCTCTGTGGGGTTGTATGGGGTTGGAGGAACAGATTGACGGGGTCAGGCTGCCTGCAGGGGGTCCTGAGCAGGAGATGGGGGCATGCAAGTCCCATGCACAAGCCCTTCTTCCCTTGCTCACTCCTGCTCTGCTCAGCCGTGGTCCTTGTTCCACCAAGAGCGAAGCAAATCAGCTGGAGGCGGTGAAACRGCAGCAGCCCAGCAGCAACAAGGATCAGCTTGGAGAATTTATCCTGCCACAAAAACAAGGGGTGCAGGACCTCCGGCTAGGATCTTTGTTTTCTTTGTCCCGGCTCACAGTCCCCTCAGTCATGCTAAGGAGCACTTTGCAATGTGAATAACCTCCTGGAAAACATCCAGCCTGAGCGTGAGTAACCTGAGAAATGCAGCCCTGGCTGCCAGCCAAGCAGTCAACCCGTTGATCAATTGACTTCCTAACCCTTTTTTTTACACCACCACCCCCATCTATTGATTTCCTTGTCTGTAACATCCGTCTGCCCACCTGGAAATATTGCCTTTGACTCTGTCGATACRTAATCCCGCGGGGCAGACCTTTCACCTTCGTTATGGGAAGATGCATTAACGAGCACCATCTCATGAATGCCCCGGATGGCAGTAGGGTGAAGAAACTGCAAACATCCTTAAAGCTGTGGGACCTGTTCCGTGGGCACCTCGTGTCTCCATGCCACACGTGGTGAGGGATTCCCCCCSGGCTTTGCAGCCAGAAGCAGGGCGGCTTGTTTCAAAGCTGAGCGTTAAACTGGACGGAGGTGGCAGAAAGAAGTTGAAGTTGGTTTTGAGGTGTTCCCTGTTTCTGGGAATGTACCCAGTGACTATTTGACTGTTATTACTTGCCTCTCTTTTAGCTTTTTCACTTTCAAGTGTATTATTCATTTTTTAAGTAGGATTCACATTGTGATGCTTCTCAGCTGGTGCATGCCCAGGTGATGCTATCAAAGKCTGTATTAGGATCAGAAGCCCAGTGGGGAGGCTGCTGGGGTTGAAGCAGAGCCATTTGTTTCATGTAGACCTCYGATGAGCAGTGATCTCCAGCAAAACTTCTCCACCCCAAGCCTTCATTTTGTTCTTGGCATTTCTTGCAAGGAGGAGAGATGAGGGGTGGGCAGCAAACCCTCATTTGCTGTTTGCAACAGCTACACAAGCAAAAACATCAATCCCCCCCAAACTGGGTCTCTTGGAGAGGAAGAGAGAGACTGGCTGGAGACGATCTTCACAACTACTATCCGACTGTAACTTTCTGCTTGGAAAGTTTTCTAAGTTTAGCTAAGAAAGTATTTTTACTATTGTTAATGTGAAAACCTGATGTATGGGGAGTCACCATGGTGTGGAGGAAAGGAGAGGAGGGTCTGGCTTTCGTTTCCAGGACTCATAAGGTATTTTTCTGCTTTTCTCCTTGGTGCTTCTAAGCTGAAATGCTTCGTCCAGTGCTCCCAGATGCTGCTTGGATAGTTTCTGCAGGAGATGGAAGATGGCAAAACAAGCCCCAGTTGGACATGACTCTGCAAGTTGTCCCATAGCAGGGGAAGAGATGTCACCTGCCAGTTATCTCCAGTTACTTGTCACCTTTTCATCAGCCTTGCTGCCCTCTCCCCAGTGGGGAGTGGCCAAAAACCCAAGCAGGTCTCTCCTCCTTAACCAGTTGTTTCCACTAGATCTGAGCAAATCCTGACCTGTGCTTTGCTCAATGTTGCATGACCCCGATGTGAACAACTGCAGGATTTRCAGAGGAGGATATTGGAGCTGTGCTGGAGCTGTGATGGTGATGGATGGGGAAAGAATGGGGCAGAAACCTCCCCACGCCACATCTCCCACCCAGGAGAGTTGTAGCCAACCCTTGCCACGCTCTCAGGAGACCTATTGAGATGTTAATCCARCTGCTTTTATACATGGCCCCCGTCTCCCCACCACGTTTCCTGGGGAAACAACARCTTTGGGGTCTAAACCTTGAGTTGGTGGGACTGGGAGGCCAGCAGCCCTTGTGGGTCACTGCCTTTGAACAAACCAGGCACGTTCAGCTGGGTGCCGAAGTGGAAAATAGGCTTCCTCCAGCTCTCACTTCATCTTCTTTTATTGAACAGCCTCCCAAGATTTACCCCCCCCCCCTTCTCTCCCCATCATCTCTGTTAAACATTACTACGCAGTGCAACCCCTTTAAATCAGGAAATCAATGGTATTTATTAAAAAAAAAAAAAAAGAAAAGAYCCAACAAAACACTTTCTCAAAGCTCTTGCTCCGGGAGAGGGAGGGGAGCCATTTACCCATTCTGCAAGGAGCAGCAGTTTCTCCTGATTGCTGACACCGCTGTTTAAACAGGCTCCRCGCTGCAACGTGCGGGTAAAAATGCTCCTTGGAAAAGGTTTCCTTGCTTTAAAATCCTTCCACTTCATGGCAGAATTTCCTGGAGCTGAGAGGGAGGTCCTCCAGGAGAACAAGGTGAATCAGTGCATCTTCAGAAGCGGAGGGGAGCTGCAGCTCTGAGAACCTGGTGTTTGCTGGGCCTCCAAGGAGGTCTGYTGGCCACCAGCGCTGTCACCCCTTGCCTCCAACACCATCACCGCACCACCGCCAACAGCTTCTGCTGTGTGGGCACCTGCATGAGGGACACCCTAACCCATGCTTCTCTAGCTTCTTCCTGGCTCTTCTGGCTTCCTTCTGGGATGTTCATTTTGGGCACACCTTGACCCAGGATGGTGCTGGATCAGAATACAAGCTTTGGTCTAAAAAGCACACGCGGCCAAATGCAGCCACCTGGGGCATCAGGGGATGGTTGTCATGGGGGCAAAATCACATTTAGCCCCTCATGGAGAGAACTGCAACCAGAAGCCTAGGGGGGTTTGTGGTCATCTTTGAGTGCAGGGACCATCACACTTTCTCCACTAAATCTGCACAATGGCTGAATGCCAGGGACCCAACATGGCTCCTTGGGGAGCTCAGCTTCCTTCCCCTTTTCYGCCCAACCTACTAGTCCTGGGCAAGCCAGTAATGGGCTGAACTGGGCTGTGCATTGCCCAGATGTTACGGCAATAGGGGACRTGGGGAGGGAAACCGTGGTGTCTCTGCAAAATGTCCTCCTTAGTGCACTGTGGATGCCTGTGTCCCTCTCTTAGCTGAAATGAAGTAGGTTCTTGGATCCAACCTGCATCACTGTGTCTTTCCAGGAGGGCTAGTGAAGGTGTAGATACAAACATGTCCTGGAGATGGAGCTTAAATTACCCAAAGTGTTATCTATGTAGGGTCTTGAAAGCCATGTGGCAGCTCTGAGACTGGAGGGGGGTTTCTGGAGGATCCATCTGCCCTGGTCCTCCTCTCAGCAACCAGAGTGAGAGTCCAGCTGCAATACTGTGCTCCATGGTGCTAGCACCGTCATGTGCCAGCGAGGGACCTCCTGGCTCTGAGYCCAAGCTTGCTGCTCTTTCCTCTCCTGAGAGGTCCATGCTGCATGTCCTGGGTAGGGATGCAAGTGGTCTCAGGGGACAGAGGTGCCTTGGGTAGGGAACACCTATTGCTGCAGGGCTTGCAGGTTGCTTTTGGGGGCAAACAAAAATCAGATCACTTCTGGGCAGCACCTTCTACTAGATGGTCTGACGTTAGGGATCTCAGGAACCAGAGCCACCCAGCAATGCACCCTGCCCTGACTCGTTGGAGAGCCCAGTGCTGGGGTCAAGGCCCATGCGGCATCTGGCACCCAAGATCTCGGAACAGGAGAGTTGCATGGTATGGAGGAGAAACCTGAGATGGGAATTAGCTGGGTAAGCATCATGTTGAGACATAGTCAAAGGCCCACTGATTTTTCAGCTATCTGTTCATGAAAGAGTTGCATGAGATGGTAGCTTGCTTTCACGGYGTTGTAAAGTTGCTTATGAGTGCTGGGCTGAGTCAATTGACTCCATAATGGGGATTTAGACCCAAAAGCATCAGTGGGTGGAGCAGGAAAGACAAAATACATTGATGTACCACCTAAGAGCTACCAAAATCTCTGCTGACCACAGGACTGCTGGTTGGAGCCTGGTTTGGATGCACTGACAATGGCCCAGTTGGGATGCACTGTCTTCTTGGTTTGATATCAGTTATTGGTATTTTTAAGAATTTAGGAAATCCCATTTTTCCTTTCCTWGTCATGTGGCCAAAACTTCACTGTCACTGTAGTGAAAGGGATCTTCCAGAAAATGGAAAATCCTAAATGAAAATGGCCCCAAAGGGGTGTGAATACCCACGCAAGGGGAATGGCATGAAATGAGTGGACATGGCCACTCCCAGCTCACTCCAGGTTTATGGAGTTAGTGCGCCTGATCCATGAAATTAACTCTGAACACATTTGGCTCTGTTAGTATAATCCTGGTTTAGCCTGAGAGGTGTCCAAGGGGCTTTCAAAAAGACCAGGGATAATCCCAACCCCTTTGGACTTAATTTGAGCTCTTGCTTTCGGTACCATTTTGCACCTCTGCTTGCAAAGGGAGGGTCTCCTCCCTGCGGATCAGCCCCTCCAGCTGCTCCTGGAGACTCCCATGCATGTCAGGAGTGTGCCTCCAGCTACCAACAAGTCAATGAGTTCGTATTTCTTTACGAAAACAGCTTAAATTCTGTATTCAAGGGATTTGGAGAGAAATCAATTACCATAAAAATCTATTAACTCCGTTAAAAAAAAAGACTGTAAACTTYTGACCGCCTGAGGCTTATTTCTGTCAAGCGAGGAACAACCTGTGTTTAACCATATTTTTCCTGCCATCCAAATCTACCATTTTCCTTGAGGTTTGAAAATGTCTTTAACTCCCCTGCAGCAAATGGTGCCTAATCACAGCAGAGGAGCTGCAGAAATGCCCCGACCAGGCTTTTCCATGTGAACATTTCAAAGCCGAAGGAGAGAACTGGCATTTTCCCGGCAGCAAATTATAAACACATTTGCTTGAAAAATGGACAGACCCTCTAATTGACACCAGCTATTGCAACTTCATCCTGTCTCCTGAGTTTTTCTTACACTGGTGACAATATGCTGCTTTTGGATGAGCTGTCGGTACCTTTTCGGACCTAACAGTGGTTGTGACCTTTGCTCTTGTTTTTATTTTTCATCTTGCCACCAAAATTCAATGGTTTGAATCTGCCCTTTGCTTTAGTCGGTGCAGTCTGTGCCTTGTTTTTCCCYATCCAAATATTGTGCAAAATTACATGTAGATGTGCTGGGATCTCGSTGACCTGTTAATGCTGGTACCATCAATACCTGGACCATCTCCATACCCTTCTCCTGCCAGTCTCTCTGGTGCTTCCACATCCTGAAGTTCCCATTAATTCTCCATTCAGGCCGATCTATATTTCAATTACGTATCTCAGYGTGATCTCTTTGCAGGGCTGCTGGGATCTCTCTCCATAGGTTTTATTGTAGAATCATCGAATCACAGAATGGTTTGGGTTGGAAGGGACCATTAAAGGTCAGCTAGTCCAACTCCTCTGCAATAAGTAAGGACATCTTCCACCAGATCAGGTTGCTCAGAGCCCCGTCCAACCTGACCTTGAATGTTCCCAGGGATGGGGCATCTACCACCTCCCTGGGCAACCTGTGCCAGGGTTTCACCACCCTCACTGTRAAAAATTTCTTCCTTATATCCAGTCTTACATCTAGTCTGATTTGGTGATGTGCCTGGCAGTGCTCCATGAACAGGAGCCCTGGGGTGCTGGTCTGTGTAGAGTGATGTCTAGTAAGGTGAGATGTAGCTGAAGCCTTGGAGCATTCACACGGGCGTGCCCCTGTGGATTCTCTGCTGGCTAATATAAGGTTGTGCTCAGCCTGCASTCTTTCAGCGGGACCTGCAAATAGRATATCTTTCCTCTGCCCAGCTGGCTGTTTTCAGGAGACTTGTATGAAAACATGTGAGACCCGATTCCCTCTGTCAGATTTGGTTGAAATTGTCAAGATTTTGCTAGGTCGTGAGGCAGAGGGTCTGTCTGCTTGCGTGATATGTGCTATGGCACAGCGGTGGGTGTTGAGACGTGGATCTGCACAGACCCCCTGGGAAGGCTATGCATGCCCAGACGCAGCTCTGTAATGTCGTTTTTGTGTCTGTATGCAACAGGGATAGTTATTTGGTGGATGGAGTTGGCAGCATCTGGCACGGGTGATCCTGGGGCAGGAGATGTGTGGGATCCAGCGGGAGTCACAGGCAGATGGGAGGCAGGCACCAGCCAGATGAGACTGCRAATCCGCTGGGTCTCATCCTTTTTAGACAGACCTTGCTGACAGGGGTTATTTATTTATCCCAAAATTTGTTGGGGAAAAAAAACCCAAAAGGAAGAGTTTATTGCAAACATATACACAGGAAGAATAAATGGAGGGGAACAGCCCAGCCTCTGGCACTACTGCAAGTATGTAAGACCTGCTTTTTTCCTCTCCCTCCCTCTTGCATCTTGCCAGGCTTCCCACAGCTCTGTCATCTGATCCAGGTGAGGTAAAGGGAGAACCTGGTCCATCAACTTTATGGGGTTTGGAGGCAATTTGTTCAAGGAACTGTAAAACCTGGAGAAGTTGCCCCTATAAATTATTTACCGTGGGGCAGTAAAAGATCAAGGAAATTGCTGGGATTCCTTGCAAAACTCTGAAGTTTATGGGGTTGTTTCCCTGCCACTACCAGGTTTCTCTAAAGCTCTCTGTAGCAGTTTAAGAGGTCTTTGGCAGGGACTGATGGCAGCTAGTGTCTGCAAAGATCAGCTAAGACTTGCTGGATTTAAGTTTTCTAATCTGTAATGTACATAATGAGCATCGTGGTGGCACCTAAGTGAGCTGGTGGCTCTAAGTGAACTGAGCTGCCCTGAGTTGGACAACGATGCTAGAGCAAATGGCAGTTCTTCATCAGCCTTGTTACTCAAAATATCATATCCTGAAAGATGGAGCACATGGAAGGAGCAAACCCAGGTGTGATCCTGGCCCGCTGGTGGGCTGTGGATGGAGGGAGGTGTTGGAGAGAGTATCTGGAAGCTGCAGAGCAGCTCTTCACCCTGATATAAATGGCCCACACTGCCTTTTCTCACCTAGAGCTGGTATTTCATACCCAGGTGAACTCTTAAATGCCGTGGAATTTTGGAAGGAATCAGGAAGGGGAGAAACAGGAGAGACAACTACTCATCTTCATTTCAAAGTCAGAGAATAGCACCCTTGAATTGGGGATCATCTGTAATCTGGATGTGCTGCAGTCATCCATCAAAGACCCATGCTGGCAGCGCAGCTGTGGGAGTTGGGGGGGTTTTCACCCCSGGTGAGCATCTGCAGCTTATTGGTAGAAGGCAGAGCATAGCTTTAACTAAAATTTTAAAAATATATGTCATAAAAATTAGAAATATTCAAGATGTTCAAAAATTTAACATGTAAATGTTAAACATGTATGCACACGTGCATATATGAATTAATGTCTGCCAGGAAATGTCTTTAGTTTTTGACATCCAGATTACGAAACCCTTTTGCATCCTTTTCCTCACCTTTGCAATGTGAATTCAAGGTGTGACTGTTCTGAGCTCCAGCCTTTCTACACCTGCAGGGTCTTTGCATTTGTGGATGTTAACACTTACTCACTGGAGGCCTGGGGCTCACCGTGCTTTTTCTTTGCCTCTGCAGAGTCTTCTAGGATTTATTCYTTATATGACTATTTTTCTATTGCTATGTTAATGTGCATTTTTTACTGTATTTGTTCTGTGCCGAAGCATTAAACAATATCAGAGCTGGAAAAAAAAAAGAAGAATCACATGTCAAATACTTATCTGCAAAAAGCGTGCTTTGKCTTAGCTGCCTGACGTGACTGCGGAAACTTAGACTTACTTTAGGCCTTTTTTTATTTCCTGCATGTGTGTGAACTTGGGCAACARATGCTGAAGATTCAGAGGTGCTTTTTCTTCTGTCCTTTGTCCCTTGCTGGCTCCTTATCGCTCTCMAGGCATCACCACGGCAGTACGTACCCCTGCCCCATGGGTCAGCACTCTGGCCAGTGGTGGGAGGAAACTGATGTTCTGGAGTAGACCTGCTGTAGGATGACGTTGGCCCATGCCTTGTCATAGACAGTTTCTTATTCTCCTTTTAGAATAAAGCAGTATTTCCTTGGAATTACAAAGAGGAGTGGAGATTTCTGTTAGCATTTAAGCTTTTTCTGAATGATTTTTTTTCACGTGTTTTGGGCTCAGTCTATCCCAAGGGTTCAAGCGTTGAGGAAATTTCATCCTTGATTTAGGGCAGGAATGGAGAGGATGAGGTGGGAGAAGAGAAAATGCCACATTTCGAAAGGCAGGAGGTATGATTTAGCTTGAGTCCAACATCAAGGCTCATGTCTGAAGGTAGAGCGTACTTACAAACTTACTCTGAAGGCAGTGAGTTTGGAGCTTGTTAATTTACTGCCTATCTACCTTCTCTTAATTAGATGGGATGGATTAGTGGCGGTGCTAAAGGCTGTGAGAGCCATGAGCCCTGTTGGCCTCCAGGGATGGTGTGTGTGCTGGAGGACCTTGACGCCAGCCAGGACCCCATGGAGTGACACGTGGCAGTGGACGTGCTCACACATGCAGGTTCCTCTGCCCCGSGTCCAGCACCAGGGATCCACGAGGCATTTATGAAAATCAACATTTTGGAGGATCTTCTTCTGTCTCAATGTGGCAGCTAGTATTTTTGGGGCAGGATTGGGTGAGCTGGTCACAGTACCGTTTGCAGGAACTGGGGAGCCTTMCCTGTACAGACCAGAAAAACCATTAGGGCAGGCTTCAGTGCCAGCTGTTGTGATGGACATGTGCTCTCGAAGGATCTACATTAGCTATCTCAGTACATATTGTATTGCATTTCTGGTGTTATTTTAGATATGGAAATTCTCAGAACAGTGCATTGTACTTACAAGCTAAATTATCCTTCACTTGGATTGTATTTTGGGCAGGAGGAAGTGCGAATGGTGGGAGGAAGAGGAGAAGAGAGGATGGAAGGAGGCACTTTTTGAAAAACGTTGAAGTAAGGGTCTCTGCAGGAATATTTCTGGAGGGACATATGTTTTTAATAATATTAACACAGAGCTCAGAAACCCAGTCAAAGGTTTTGCTGCCTTCGTGCTCCATGAAGCGTTTGTTATAGTCCAGGACAGACCCTGCCCTAYGGAGCTGAGGATTAAATGGGATGGGAAAAGGGGATGCTGCCAGGTTGGCAYTGCAAGAGGGGTGCTGGGATCTGAGGGGTGGTGGGGTGATCTTGCCAAAGCTCGTAATACAACTCCTGCAAAAGAGGTGGGRGTAAAACCTAGTTTTCTTGGGTCTCAACTCTGCAGTTCTCCTCCATTACTTGATTTTCTAGAAGCTTGTTTACTCCTGTTGTTAAAAAGTCTACATTTGCTTGTTTTGGGGTTTTTTTTGTTTGGGGTTTGGGGGTTTTTTTTGGTGTTTTTGCTTTGAAGCCATCTCCAGAGCAACTAATGGCAGCACGACACGGAGGTTTTGATGGGAATTCCAAAGGAAGGACACAGCACAGGTTAACTGCTGCACAGCAGAGATCTTGATTACATCCAGGTAAACCCAGCAATGAAGCAAAAACAGAGGGAAAGTAAGAAACAGAAAACACATTAGGGGGACTTAAGTCCTGAGGGTCTCAGAGATGGGTGTAGCTATATGATGGGCAACGTGACCACAGCCCTGGTGCCCCTGCAGTCTAGATGCATGTCGAGCTGCTCCAGCTGCTTGACCTTCATCTTGCTTGTTTGGGGATCCATTTAGGTGGGGTTATCTCCGGCTGTGCACGGGAACTCAGCCTTGTTGTCCAAAAAGTACCCAATCTATAATGCAATGTGATTTTGAGGTTGCGTGTTTTTAATGGGAAGGAACAATCCAGCTCTGGCAAAGAGCTAGGCTGGATGAAGTCATCAAGCTCGTCTTTTCCCCACATCTGTAATTTTCCACCCTGGAAGTAGTCCATGTCTCCCTGTGAAAGCTGCTCAGCCCGAGACAAGCAGGTGAGGCTCAGAACAGGAGAAGAACTTTTTATTGCCTATTAAAAAAGCATAAACCACCTTCTCGCAATGCCACTTCTGCTGCAGTTGTTGCTTCATAGAGAGAAGTCCCTGCTTCATAGAGGGAGCCTTCTGTAGCCCTAATGAGCTGTCAGCATTTGTTTGGGGAGTTGCTAAACTGTCTGTAGGCAGTAACCAGGGTTTCAGCCTCCTTTGGCTGCTCCATGATGGTGGGCTGGATCTCCAAGGGTGGCAAGTGCAAGGCAGTTAATCCTGGATTTAGGAACCTGAAGGTTAGTCACAAAACAGGCTAATAAAGACTTGAATGTGGGTGGCTGCTGTCTGCAGTCATCATCCAGCAAGGCTCATGGGCTGACCTTTCCTCCCTGCATGATTGAGGCAGCAGATGCTTCCCTCTTTAATCACACCACCAATATTCACATTTAGGCTTAATTGCCTGAGGTTGTTGATGCCTGAAGAAGGGCACTATTAGGGAAAGATGCTGGGGCAGCAAAGCTGAGCTCTGCCCTGTAGCCAGCATCAGCAAAGAGACGGAGGAATTGGTGGATTTATGGACTTTAATACTGATTGCCTAAGCCAAGATGAGCCTTCGTAGCTGAAGAAAAGCTTCCCTTGCCACTGTAGGCAAGTGGGAGCATCATACTTGGATGGCATGCATTAAAGCCTCTTTCTCCTGCAGATGAATGACTCTCCAGGCTGTGTGCTGATTCCAAGAACCAAGAAGGAGCTTCTTCCCAAGGAAAAGGAAAATGTATGCCCAGCTCCTTGCCCTGGCAGTGGCTGTGGTGCAGTACAGAGCCGTGGCCGTTCATGAAGGTATGTGACAAGTGGGCTACCATGAATGCAGCAGCTGGGGGTGATGCTGAGACACATCAGGGAGAAAAAGACCTTTTCCAAGAGTTGTTTCTGCTAACGTCATGGATAGACACGCAGATGCTGCCAGGGTGGAACTGTAGTGCTAATGCCTTTAACTTCTGCATGGGGTCCTTTTAGGTTGGGATCATCTGGCTAACAGAGCATCTCAGCTGGTCCCAAAAGGCAGGCAGGACCTAACTTGCTGCACTAGGGTTTATGGGGAAATCAGGGCTCTACTCGGTGTCCTGCCTCTGATACTGACCCACCTCAGCTGCTCCAGGGGAAGGTGGGGAGAAAGGGAAAACCTGTCCCCTCTTGATTCCCCTTCTGATCTCCAAGAGCTGGTACGAGCCATCACACAGAGGATATGAGAGAAAAGACCTCAAGGAAGCCTTGAAGCCTTCTGCTACTTTTTAGAGAGTCGAGATGGTACAAGGGCTCAACTCCTTCCTGGGTCCTTGTTGCCCGTGCAAGCCCACAAAGTGCTTTTGGGGAGAAGGGGCCAGAGCCAAAAGGCAGGAGACAAAAGGACCCTAGAGAAGAGCCTCGTGGAGTTACAGTATGATCCATGGCATAACTCTGTAGCCTCAGGGTTCTGCAGGAGAGGGAGGCTCCTTGTGAGCATCCTACGAAGCTATTCCGGAGCTCCCTGGACTGTCATGGGGCCGGGCATGAGCCAGCGAGTCCTCCCTATTAGAATTGCTCTGCAGCAACAAGCCCCCAGGCTTTGAAGGTGTAAATTCGCCTGGACTAAATCCAGTAAATTCAACAAGGAGTTAATGGAAGCTTTGGCATCAGCTACAAAATTAACTTGATTAAGTTCCTGTCTGTCAATTAAGCCAATATACTTGACTATAATGCTATTTAATTCAAAGCCGGGAACAGTGCAATAAATCAACATTTACAGATGTCTCTGGCAAACCTGTGATTGATGAAACGTGGTAATTTTGGAGGTGCATGGAAAATTTCAAATAAAATCATATTCCCCTGTGATTAATATAGCTGTCTGTGTTGGTATTTTCTCCAGAAGGTACCAATCCAAATATGCTTAACATCACATTTCCAATGACAGCTTCAGGTACCTGATCCAAGCACCATAAACGCTCTCGGGTTTTATTGCCAAACGGAGCYCCTCCGGAAAGGTGCTGAGCTCTTGGCTCAGCATCTCATAGAACGGGCTCTGGTTGCCCCTTTGTAGAGAAAGGGTCACCATCCTGCCCTTTTTAATGCCTTGGAGCTCTTGCTTGTTGTCTTTGTCATCGTTATCCCTGGATGCAAATGAGGGCAGCAGCATTGTGCAGGGTGAGCAAGACTCTGAGGGGCCAGGCACGAATGGAGGAGGCTTTTTGGGGATTTGGAATGTGGAGAGGTAGGTAGCAAAGGTCCCTCTGATACCAACGGCATTTTGAGTATGTTTTCCAGATCAGGGCCAAAAATGCAGATCTCCCAGGAAAAGCTGTCTGCACTGCCTTGAGTAGCTCCAAGGGGTGGGTGATTTTGGGAGGGCTGGTGGATGGTCTTCTCCATCTTGTTGAACTTCTGTTGGGATTTATTGTGGCAATACAAGTTGTGATTACCCTGGGAAGCTGTTGAACAATTCCTACCAGTTCTGAGGTCAGAGCCAAGGACTGGCATTGCCTTCCCTCCAAGTCCTGCTGGGAGAACAGGGACATCAAGGTCCAAGCTAGGGAGAAGGGATAGATCCAAAATAGAAGCAGCAGCTGGGAAAAGAGCTTACAGTGATCTGTTATTAGCAGCTGAGCTGCCTCCAAGACACCCCTGACATCTCAGCTGAAAAGCACTTACGGAGGATTGAGAAGGGAAGGGAGATCTCAACAGAGAGCTCTAGGAAGGAAAATTGAAATAATTGTCTCCCATTTTTGTCAAGGGAAAGTGCTTTATATTCCCAGCTGGGTATGAGTTAAACCAAAAAGAGCTAGTCATTATTTTTCTGCAGTAAACAGAACTGTTAAGTCATGAAGAGCTCAGTGTCAGGAGGCACAAAGAAAGATGAAGGAACCAAAAGCCTTGGGTAACAAAGACCCTTGGACTGCCATCCATCTGCAGCCGGCAAATGATCCTCTGTCCCGCTGTGTGGCCAAAGGGGATTGATGAGGGACACAGCAATGAAGGAGAGAGCACAAAACCTGCATCTTTCCAAGCCCTTTGGGGAGCTTTCTTATTGAAATGGCGTAAAAGTCAGGTAAATTGAAAAGTCAAGCTAAAACAGGGTTTCCACTGCAGCAGAAGCATGAGAAACCTGCCTAGCGCATGTCCCCAGCAAACTGGAACAATTGCTGCAGCCTGGTTGGGTGCCAGTTGATTTCCAGACCTGCAGCTGAAAGTCAAGGCAGTGGCTGGGTGAAGTCCAAAGCAGTAGTGACACAAAATGAAAAAAAAAAGAAAGCGAAGAAGTTGAGCCCAGTCCCGGTGAGCAAGTCTGCAATACAAAAAGCCCTCCTCCAGCGGTCAGCACGGTCTACTTTTTAGCAGCCCTACACTAATAACTCAGCATCTATCTGCAAGAGAGAGAAACACCAAAGAAAATATAAATTTTGAACTTCCCTTGTAGAGCCTTCATTAATTTAAGCGTCCCTAAAAGTCATCAGATTTCTGTCCATGAAATATATTTCTTGGATGCCTAAAGAAAATTGAATTCAACTGAGACTGAACACTGTAAAGGGAAATATGCCTTGATGTTCGTTAAACAAATTTCCCTGTACACCTGTCCCTTCCCTGCCAGCTGTCATCAGATAGCTCTGGCTTGTACAGAAAAAACACTCAAATTGTTCATTCTTTGCGAAACATACTTTTCATGCTTGGAGCTGCTGGGAGCTTGGCAAGAGGGGAGCGTTGCAGAGCTGAATGCATGGAGCATCTCGAGCTCTCTCCATGCACAACTGAAAGACTTGGTTGTTTTAGGGATGGCCAGGTAGCCCCATGGGTGTCTCATGTTGGCTCTGGAGATCCTGATGCAAGAGGCCCAGGATGGTTGGTGGGGTGGCAGAGCTGCCGCATTCCCAAAATTCAGTTGTGCGTGGCTCAGGTGTCAATGCCTGCCTCTGGGTATATGATGACCCCAGGCATCCCCTTGATTCCAGCATGTCCTACAGACCTGCATGTCTTGATGGATATGGATCTCGGTGTTTGTCCTTCAAATGAGAAATTTTCCCTGGGTGAGAACAGAAAAATGGGGAATTAGGAGGAAATTAAAGAGAACAAAGCAGCCTGTTGCTCTGGGAAGCCCATGATTACCCACTTCATTGGGCCTAAGCATGGTCTCTCTTCCTTAGCTGCAATATCTTGGAGGTTCACATGACTCAGAGGGGTTTATCTCCTGGCTGGCTCRTTGCATGGTGTGGGATGAGCCTTCCTGCCCCTCTTCTCCCTCAGCATGCAGGACGGCGGAGGTGGCCGACATTTTGTTCCTTGTGGGGCAGTCACAGGGCGCAGGGAGGGAGAGCTCCCGGCTGGTCAAGGACTTCATCAGCAGCATGGCGCGTTCCTTTGAGAACGTGGTGATGGGCAAAGGAGGCATCCGGCTGGCGGTGGCACTCTACGGGGAGAAACCAAGGTGGGTCAGTCCATCCTCTACCACCAGCACCCAGGTTTCTATAGCCCTATAGCTCTAGATGGGCAACCATGTCCCCATGGTTAAAGAGCTCTTGCTGCTCTGCTGAACCATTCCAAGTGCAGAGCAAGACTTCAACCCCCAGCGGTATCACCAGAGTCTAGAGGTGCTCGGCCATGAGGAACTCTTTCAGGGCAGGGAGGCTGGCATTTAATGCAGCCACAAGAAATTCCCCGCCATCCAATTTTAGATAGCATTTTATGGTAACAGGGCTCTGGGGCTTGTAGCCTGGACAGCCTTGACCACTGTGAAGAGGACTCCTTGCCCACATACAAGCCTAGTGTGACCAGCTAAATGTCAACATTATTGCTGGTCATTACTACTAGCAATGCATCCTTGCTGTAACAACAGTGTTTTCTTGCTCCTTATTCACCCATATTCCCCCATTTCTCATTCCCAGGATGAGTATTGAGCTCACGGATTACGTGACCATTGAAGAAATGCTGGTGGCAATTCAGGATCTCTCCCTCAAAGGCGGCAGCTTAAAAACAGGGTCAGCTCTGGCGTTTGCGGCTCACGCCACGTCTCACCTGAACACGCTGCAAGAGGATGCGGCAAAGGTAAGCGACCTTCTGTGATGACTTCCCTGGTGTCATCTTTGGTAAGGATCAGACCTTTAACTTCTTTACCTGAAGGCATGAATGAGCTGGTTGGTTTTTATTCATCCCATCTGATTTTTGGCTTGCAGTTGAGGTACCTCATTTAGGAGCTCATTCAACTTCAGGTCACTTTATCGGTGATAGAAGGAGATAGGCACCTCCAGATTTTCAAAGGAGTGACTCACTTTTTAAAAATGCGCAAATTTCCCCACRGATTGCAGAGGGACCCAGCGCCTTAGTCTTAAATGCCTCCAGATGAGTGCCCAAATTCAGGGTACTTATGGCATAAGCTAACCAAGCAGGCTCAGGCATGATTAAGATAAGGAGACAAGGTGTGGTGTTGGTGCAGGTAGCTGTTGCTAATAGTCTGCGCACRTCCACTCTGGTGACAGAAAGTGGCAGTACAGTTAGCGTCTTACTCGAAAATCAGACACGTTGCAGTGTCTTCACATTTCAGACATCAGTTCTGGGTCATCGGTTTCTTCAGATCATTTTTTAAAAAAGTATTTTGTTCATAATTTCTAAGGGTCTTTGAGGATGCTAAAGAGAAGGTGCTGCATTCTGGTTTGCTCTGCAGGCTGCATGAAACAGTTYACTCTGTCCTGCTCCCGTGGTAGACAGTCTTGAAATCAAGAAGGGGGCAGCTGCATGGGGAATGGATATACCCCATGAAATTATCACGGCCAGCTTTCACCTCCCATGGGCCTCCCACATTTGCAGCTTGGTGCTGCACCTTCTCCTTTGCTCTGAGGTCCCGCATGGCAGATGTGGTCTGTGTGATCCATGCGATCAGTGTGGTGTGATCAGTGTGGTGTGATCAGTGTGGTCAATGAGACCTTTTTGAGTCACAGAGCAGGAGGGAGAGCATGATGCTACAGGTGGGATGTGTTACCCACCTCAACCACCTAAAGGTGTTGCAGCAGGGTGCGTCTTCATTATAGCATCCCATGGGCCAGCCATATCTCCTGCTGCGTGATCTGACACGGGACTGCCCCAAAAGTTTGAAAGGTCTGGGGTTGCTGAGTCAGCTGTCATTTAAASCCAGGCTGTGGGTGAGAGAGTTTCTTATGACCTGATAGCACCATCCAGGTGCCATTGACCAAGTGTGTTGTCCAGGGTGCAGCTGAGTYCTCCTTTAAGAGCTGCTCTTACGGACTTGCAGAGGTGAATCCTCTCTCTGTGCGGGCATTAATCTCCTTCTGGAGCCAGAGTTACTGCCCCAAGCAGAGGTGAGAGACAGCCGAGCAGGAGGAGACATGCAGAGAAGATGCTGCCATGAGCAGCAGCATTTATGTTCTGCTCCTTCCCAGCTCATGCTCATGAAAGCTGATTTCATGTGAGTTACTCCAGAGGTGTGGGTTGTCGAAGGATTTATTTTCGTGGGTTGTYGAAGGATTTATTTTCAAGTACCCATACCTTTAGAGAGAGGGACTTCATCCAAGATCTGGCTTGTCAGTGTGAAAATCCTGCAA
Source organism: Oceanodroma leucorhoa (assembly GCA_030449065.1). Taxonomy (NCBI): domain Eukaryota; kingdom Metazoa; phylum Chordata; class Aves; order Procellariiformes; genus Oceanodroma; species Oceanodroma leucorhoa. The sequence continues at coordinate 17,671,664 of JASVER010000009.1, forward strand.
CTGTCTCTGGGACGTCCTCATGTTGTGCTCTTTCATTCTCTGGCTCTTACCCCAATTCTTGTAGGTAGTTGTTTTGATCACAGATGGGAAATCCGGCGACTCAGTCGAAGACGAAGCCCGGGTCCTGCAGGATGGGGGGGTGACRGTGTTTGCTGTGGGTACGTATGGACACGCTAAGTCACGTGGAGCATTGCCACCAAATACTGTGTGTGCACCAACACACAGTCTACGTCCCGGGAAAGATTCCTGATGCACAACATCTCCCTCCTCTAAAAACTGCACCCATCCCCAGGCTCAGCCACTAGCAACTACTGCAAGTACAGGAAAATCACATCTGTGCTGTGCTTGGCTATTTTTTGTTATTGTCGATAGCTGATTTATTCAGTGGAAATCTGCGGGTTTGCATCTGTCAAAACTACTTGCGAATTCAGGAGGAGTTCAATAAATAGTTCCATAAAAGTCAAAATGTTTTGATGTGACATTTTCAAAAATGAAATGTTTTTACTTTTGAAGGTTTCTCTTAATGGGGTTCAGAGACCGACTTTAGCTACGTTAAAAATGTCCATCACAATAATTCCATGGGCAAGGAAAAGTTTCAGCGCCCCCCCACCCCCAAAAGCTAAAGACAGCCATTTGTTAGAAGTCAAATCCTTCCCTTCACCAAACATTTCAGGAGATAAGAAGGGGATGGGGGTGTTGTTTCATTATAGAGAGCAACCAGGTCTATTTGGACCAATGTGAAGTGAAAATTAAGGGAGGGTTGGTTTGTTGGGGGTTTTTTCCCCCTTTTTTTAATTCAACCACAGGAAAACCCTGCAATTTTCACACAGCCTCCCAAAGTCCCGTTGTCTGCTCATCCATCAGAAGGGCAGAAATGTCTCTGTATCCAATGGGAAGGATGAGGCCAAATCCTGCCCTGCTCCTTTTCACTCTCCACCCCAAGAGAGCTTTCCACCTCCCGGCCCATTAGCAGCCAAATACCCTGGGTCAATCTCTAACATACCTCTGGAGAAATCCTTGACCTCTTTTCCCTTATGAAAGAGGCTTCATCTGCTTCACCACTGCCCATCCAGCTTGAGACTCCATTCCTTGTTTCATCCTTTGCCGTGGCCAGCATGACTCCAAAGCTGGTGTAAAACTCAAAGGCCAGCACATTGCTCGCACTTGCTCTTGGCAGCCCTTGCCAATGCCTGGTCTGCCCCACAGATGGTGTTTGATGTCCTCCTTTCCTCTTCTTTTCTTCATCTAGGAATTAAGGATGCTGACAAGAATGAACTGAAAAAAATAGCTTCAGAGCCCACTGCAGAGCATATGCTTTATGTTGAAGATTTCCACCTGCTCCACAACGTGGCCCCCAAACTCTCTCGACGGCTCTGTTTCACTGCCTCGGAGCCACCACGGCCCATCAAGCAGGCTGTGCAAGGTGCGTCAGGGCTCTCCCTTTATCGTAAACAAGCCCCTTCCCAGTCCCTGGACGTGCCAGCCATACCATGGAGATGGACCTCCCACATCCCCTSTGTTCGTCACAAGGGAGCTTTAGGGGTTCGATGACCTTAGAGGAGCAACCAGCTCATGGAGCATCTATTGCTTGGAGACAGTGGTCCTGTGTATTTTGCTTGTGTCTGCATCTCCATGGTTTSTCTGGTGATACTGGATCCTGAAAGTCTTGCTGCCGGTTCAAGGAGCAGCAATGGCCTGGGGCAGGTTTTCTACCTCTTGGGAGGTTTCATCATGGGCCTCTTATGGTGAACTCTGGCAGCACAGCTCAGGGTCTCAGGAAGAACTTCATTTCTTGCAGAAGATGCAAAAAGCAGCCAAAGACATCTCCAAAGAGATCTAGATCTCTCCCCAGAGAGATACTGATGTTGCAATGAATCCAGAGGTGATGGCAATGAATTCCTGCCCACCTCTTGGCATACAAACTCATGAGAAGATGAGTTAAAAGCTTGGAGCAGAGCTTGGGAGAACTTCATCCGAGTCCTTAAAGGGTCTTTTTTTGCTTTCTCTGTGGTTCTGTAGCACTTCAGGGCTTCCTGTGACATTTCATGGAGAGTTCAAGCTTTCTGGCAGACTCTTCTCCGGTGGCAGTAAGGAGAAGGGCAGGAAGGAGCTGATGCCCTATGCATTAAGCAGGTGTTCACAGGGGAGATGTAGCCAGAACCAGTTTTGTTTTCCCTTCTTGTGCTGTCAAGCAATTTGCCAAAAGAAAATCTGCTTGTYTTGCTCTGGCCTGGAAACAGATCCCAGCTGCTCCTGCGCTCTCAGTCTAAGTGAGTGCCATCTATACCCAAGGCTTTCTCTGCATTGAATATGTTGACTCCATCAATGAACAGCTTGCACATGTCCAGCACTGGTGCCATCACGGTCCAAACTAAAGGCCTTTCCTTTCTCTTTTTGCAGCTGAGAAGATCATCGGCCCCCGAGATTTGTATGTCAGTGAGCACAGCCACAGCTCGCTGCGCCTCACGTGGATGCCAGCTACRGGGAGGGTGATGGGATACCGTGTCCATCTGCATCCCTTGCTGCCTTCAGGGCAGCCAGTTTCAGAGGACCAGCRGCAGGTAGAGTTGCATTCCCATTTTGTAGAGCGCCAGTTGCAGGTCCCAGTGTTAGGGGTTAGTCCTCTGCTGAGGCTGCTGATGGCACAGCCTGGTTAGGAGATGGCACCACGTCCCTCAGCCATCCTGGTCACAGCCCTGCGCATTGGCATAAATTCCTGAAGCTGCCTGCATGAGGTGAAGGTCTATAGAYAGACCATCAGATTTGCAGGTGTGCTGATTGCTCATGCTAATTTTGGTATTGCTGTTGTGGTGAGATGGAGTTTCTGGGAGTGATGGGGGGGAAGGTAGGGTGGAAGAAGGATGTGGCACAAACTGGCACAAACTCCATTGGGATTGATAAGAACAGRTCAATGAGAAGCGCTCTTTCTCTCCTTACCTCTGTGATACCACCTCTCAAATAAGCCCATCCAACTTCCTTAGCAACATCCCCTGTTCCTCTTGCTGCCAAGATTGTTCATCTTGGTAAGATCTCTGCGTGTTTTGGTTTTGGATTTGCCCTGTCCTTGTGTGAGGAATGCTGCCGTGTGTGCCAGCTTGCTCTGGTTCAGCTTGGTCACTGCACAAAGTTTGAAAGCAAGATTGAAGGATAGAAGATGTATGCCTAAAAGCTTTGATTTCTAATAATAGAACAAAGCTATGGAAGCATAAATTATTAAGGTCAAGATTATTAATTGTATTAATTATTAAGATTGTATTTAACAAGCATGATCATCCTTGGCTGCTTCAGAATCTCATAAGAACATAGTGAAAATACAGAAGTTGTCTCCACCTCTCGCGCCCTCAGGTTAAATTGAAATCTCCCTTTATGAGCTTAAAAGAAACTTTCTTTGCCAAAGATGGTTGGTTTTCCTCCATTTTTTAAAGGGGGTTGGGGACCACCCTCACCCTTATGCACACTCTTGTTTTCATGGAGTTTTTTCTGGGCTAACTCATGAAACGCACCCTTGGCACTGTCCTGTGCCAGTGCTATGTCCAGTGTGAATCCAGATATCGTTTGAGGATCGCAGTGTTCTGAGTTAGTGCKTTTTAAGAGGCTTCTGCTCATGGAAGTCACCTTGCATCAGATGTGAAGCCTCATGCTCCGAACTTGTTGCAAACATGGGGGTCTTCTACTGTCATGGAGGTGTAATGATGTCCTTTGTCCTCCTATGTGACAGATCGTGGTGGATGGTGACAAAAGTACCGTGCTGGTGACTGATCTGGAACCCAACACCAAGTATGTCTTCACAGTGAGGGCCGTCTATGCAGATGCGCTTGGGGAGTCAGCAACTGTCAAAGGGAAAACAMGTGAGTGTTTCTTCTGCAGTCATCCCTGTGTGTTCCTTGTCTGTGTGGGCACAGGAAAAACCCCACCCCAAAACCGTACSTGTGAGGAGTGAAGGATGGAGAGGTAGGAATGGGCAGAAGGAACATCTGTGCAAATGTCCATGGTGTGGGGTGCAGGGTTGTGAGYGGGTGCAGAGTAACCCATGTGGTTAACCCACTTGAAAGCAGAGGGTGCAGCCTGCTGGATAGCTCACATCATCTGATTTAATAACCAGCAGGATTTAACAAATCCAGTCTGGGATTCAGTTAATGTAACACTCATGTACCTGGGATGAGAAAGCTTTTGGAGACCATGGGTTGAGAAAACACAGATAGGAGTTTTATGGAGAGGTGTATATTCTAAACACCTTGTTTCGGAAGTAGGTGGTCCAAAAGGTTTGGGTTGGCACTATGCATGCACTTAGGGCTTCATTTCACTCAAGGTGAACACCAAGGTGATATGATCATGGCCTTTAAGAAATGATCCCAAGTAGTCATCTCCAGTCCCATGAAATGATCTGGGCTTCCTCTGAATTGCAATCTGCCATGCCAAATTCCTTTGCTGTCACGTGGCTGGCTKTAATGACAATGTTCTTGGAAACAAAGGAGCAAATTCCCTCTTGGCCAAACCCCAGAGTGCAAGACACTGCGTCAAATATGATGGATGGAGCAGGTTTTGTCMCAGAAGTCTCTGCACTACTTTAAGGGGTTTCAAGAGTTTAAGGGGTGCCCTAACTCTGCTTCCCTCCCTGTTTTGCATGAAGTGCCAAGTCTGCTTTGCCCRGGGGGTTTTGAAAAGAATTATTCCTTTCTTTCTTGTCTTTTGTTTCTTCCCCCACCCCCTGCAATGTCTTAAATTGTTTGTCTTCTTGAGGGAAGATCTCCAACAGGGTGAATAAATAACGCGCCTCAATGAGGTTGACTCACATGTACTTGCCAGGAATAAGATGGAATGTCTTTATGGGTGGAAATAAAGTCATTTGATCTCTTCTTTTATTATACCCAACATGAAGCCAGAGGCAGAAGCTATAAATCTGTCTGCCATGGCTGGCTGGATCAAAATGGGCTCCTCTTTGTAAGAGTTGCATCCATAGGCACAAGGAGCATTTGATTCATGTGTCCTTGCTCAGTCTGCATGAAACCACTGCAGAATTTTCTCTGCTCAGGAGGAAATGCCTTGTGGGCAGATATTTCACAGTTACCAACACCATTCAAAGAGGAAGACCACAAACATTCTGCCTTGGGGGTTTTTAGCTCACTTTTTCAAGCAGACAAGGGTTTGATAGAGGGCGGGTGGTTGCTTTTGARGATTCGGCTGAGACAATAGGAAGARTTGGTGCGGCTCACCTCTGTGTCTCTTTGTCCTTGAAGACAAAAGATTTTCCAAGGGTCTTTGTCATGGCACTTTATTACAGCATTGTCACATCAATTTCTGCAATATTTTTGTACCCCAAAGCACCTGTCCCTCCAGTCACTAATTTCCGTGTGATAGAAGAAGGACTTTTTAGCTTGAAGGTGGCTTGGACACCTCCACTGGGCAAGCTGGAGGGCTACAAGATCTACATCCCCAGAGGTGAGTTCAGATTTTATTAATTTTTCTTGGAGTTTGCTTTAAAAGAAGCAGTGACCCAAGGACAAGAAAGGTGCCATTTTGTCCAAGGAACRATGCACCACAGAGCTTTTGGCATTACTCTGGAAGGAGGCCAGGTTAGCCTCTTCCAGGTAGTGTGGTTCCTCCAGGATGGAGGAGGAGAGTCCTTTGAAGAACTTGCTTTTGAAGGACAAGATGGGGATGATGCTGTGGATGCCTTATACCCATTTGCACTGTCACATCCAGATCTGCCCTGGATGTTTCTCATACTCAAGTTCTTGCTTTGCTGTAGATGTGGGGTGAGCTCAAGCCTTCAGTATGGCTCACACTCACCTCTGTGTGATCTGGAGGGCTGGGGATAGCATGGATATGTCAAGCCTTAGCTACAGACATAACCTTCAGCAACATCACATGGATTGRGGGACTTCAACCACGCACTTGAACCAGCTCCTATGCATGCTCTTCACCATGTTGTGAAGACATGGCAATGGGATGTAGAYCTCAGGCACTGGGAAGGCTTCACCATTACTCTTCTTGATTTTGCAGCCAACAGACCAGGAATGACCTATGAGCAGGTTCTACGGGGTGACGTCTCTTCCCACCTGCTGGATAACTTGCAAGAGGATAGAGAATACAGCATCAGCATCCATGCGGTGTACCCCCAGGGGCCGAGCCAGCCTGTGGCTGCTGTGGGAAGAACATGTAAGAGGTTTGACTCTGTGGCTGGTCCCTTCTTGCCCTGGGTGCTGTGTTCACACCCTTTGCTGTTGATAAGCACCTCATAGTTGGTGGGTGCTGCAGCTACATGTGCATCAAAGGGGCAGTGTTCAAAGGTCCTTCCTAACTCCAACCTTGAGCCCTGCTTTTCCCCCATCACATGCATGGACATGAAGACCCTCAAACACCATCATACTGCTTGGGAGGAAGGGTGGGAGATCTGCCAGAGCCTYGCTTGCCCTCTTGTTTTGCACCCACACTGCATAAAGCAAGTGAGGTAGTTCATTAGAGGCATTGGTCCTGGAAAGCAATGATCACAGATTTGGTTGTTTTCACCATGGCTTTTATGAGATGCCTTCAGCTTGTCASGGAGGGTGGGAGCCCTTGTAAATCCCTCTCCTGCTGGCAGGCAGGCTGGAGGAACAGTGATGCAAGGAGGGCAGCCAGCAAAGTCCTCCACTGGCAAGTAGGTCCTCTGAAAGGTTTGTTCCCTGTCCTCCTTCCAGTGAAGCTTCTGCCTGTGAAAAGCATCTTGCTGCAGAACGAGACCACCGACACGCTCCAGGCAAGGTGGAGCCCTGTCCGGGGAGCAACGGGGTACAGACTCACCTGGACATCAACAGGTAGAAACTCAGGAACGGGGTACATGCATCAGTGAGCAGGGACATGGAGAGACAGAAGCTGTGAGGTCCCCAAGGTATTGGGTGCCCTGACACCTTCTGTGTCCAGACATGCAACAAGAAGCTGGAGGAAAACAGGTTTTTTGGGTCTGTGAATGGTGGAGTTTTCTGTATGTGGGGATGAATCAGCAGCTTGCAACAGAGAGCCATAGGTGGGTGTTGATGGTAAACTCCGTTGTGGATGCAAAAACACCTGCTCTGGCTCTGCGTAAAGCAGGCTAATGGGTATCCAGCCTTGTTAACATGGGATTAGTGCCGGATTTACTGGACCTGAGTAGCTCTGGAAAGGTTTAATAGCCGGAGAGAAGCTGGTAAGGTACTCCATGCAGAGCTGTACATCCCACAGCCCCTGAGCATCTGGGGTTACCCCCTTTTAGGGGYGACAGGTACCACATTACAGACTGCAAGTGCCTGTGCTTGTTGCTTTTCTCTCTGCAGTGCTAAGACCTGGCTTCGTCCCCCAGCATCCCATAATGCATCCTCATTCTCAGACAAACTTTGGTGTTTGCAGACAGATCTGCATTTGCAGCTGAAGCCTCTCCCCTGCCTTGAACCCAAACATATTTTCATTGCTGGTGTGGGGGAGCAGAAGTAAAAAATTCAGGTTTGATGGCATATTTTGGCCTTGGGAGATGGATGTTTCTGTGGTTCAAAGATGAGATGGGATGTCAGGACACCTGGGTTCCATCACAGGCTTTGAATAAACAGCACACTCTCCTCTGGCTTAGTTCCCCTGGTTATGAAATAAGGAGACATCTCCCACCAGGGGAGGGGGGTTAGTTGGAGAATAGCTCTGAAGGTCATCAGAAGGGAAAATTCTTTACAGGGAAGATATAAAACTGTTTTTATTGCTTTGTAATAAATGGTTGTCCAGAAAAAATCACAGCACACCCCAAAATTCAGCTGTTTACCCAGTCCTTGCTTGGTACCCCAGCTAGAAATGGAGCATACAGGTCCTCAGCCTGCCACGTCTTTGGAGTGGGGACATCCCTTCTTGAGGGGACAGTGAGGGACATCCTCAGATGAAGCGGCAAGGGCACATCACCTCCGCTCCAGGTTTGCTCTCTCTGAGCAGCTCTTTCAMCTGATACTGGTTCACCCCAAATCCAAGGGTGGCAAAAATCCCAAGGGGCATCCCACCCCCACCGCTGGGCCCTGCAGGGTCCTCCTCCCACGCTCCATCCCATCCCAGGGCCGTGCGTTACAGGTGCGGTGGCGTTGGGATCAAGACACCTTCTGCCCATCCCTGTGCAGCTGTCACAGGCACTGGAGGGGTTTGATTTTTCTTCTCTGACTTCTAAGACAGAGAATAGATAAACATAAATGAGCGGCTGATGTGGAGAGAAGGTCCATGGCGTGGGGTGGGAGAAGGGGGATGGGGCTCAGGTTGCTGGTGGAGCAGAAGATGGGGACATGGCACCCTCCAGTGACCAAACTGCAAATGGCAGCCTCCCCCCCCCTTCCAAAACCCAACCTGCTGCTGCCTGCACCTCTCTGCCCCTCTGAAAACGGGGTGCAATCCCCAAACATTAGGTTTTAACTCTTCTCCTGCCGTGCCTCCCTCTAGAGCAATGCCGAAAGGTTTAGCTGAGCAGTTTCTAGTCCACAACAAGGATACAGAAATAAGAAAATGTMTTTTGTGGCATCAGTTGGCTCCAGTGTCCTCCAGGGAAGGCAAGATGACTCCAGCACCAGGTCACCCAGGGCTAGGCAGTGTGGACCCTTTTATGGGACTGCTCGCAGGCCTGTACGTGGCCATTTGTGTGTTGCTACCTGATYTATTTTCTTTGGCCTGCAAAGCCCTGAGCTGCCTTGATCTGTTGGTGATCGGTGAGGTCTGCCCGAGCAGCTATGGGTTATTTCTACCTGCGTATACATTAGCTCCTCAACCAAGATTTGTGCTTGTTGCACTAAGCCCTGTCCCTACCATCTTTGCTTGAGGACTTTGGCAGCACGTGTGCAAGCCAGGAGGATGAAATGCCATTCAGTCTTACGCAACTGTGTAGTTCTCAAGTGATTGATTGCATGATTGCCCACCGCCCTCCCAGACAAGGAGACCCAAGGGGGGTGGTCCTCCTTGGTCTGACCCATGGGAGCCCAGACATCATTTCCCTTTGCAGAGGGCAGCATCCAAGACGTGAACCTCAGCAACACTTACAGCTACTACATGATCCAGGGGCTGCAGCCTGGCACGGAGTACACCATCACCATCAACCCCATCTTTGGGGATGTTGAGGGGCCAGTGGTGAGCGGAAAAGCAACGACGGGTAAGTGTCCTGCAGCAGGGGTGGGAGCCAGCCCAAGCAGACACAGATTGGGGTCAGGCTGTGCTGGTAGTACAGAACTGGTGTCATTTGTAGTCACTGCCCTGCCTGTCATCTGGTGAAGAAAGCAGTCTGGTCCATTACAACTTTCGGGGGCCACTTAGAAGCTGTTGGGACCTTGATGCAATTGTCAACTTTGCTCTCTTGCAGTGGCGTCGAGCACCGTCCAGATGCTGAAAGTGAGTGAGATATCCATCAACAGTGCTCTGGTCTCCTGGGACTCGGTTGCTGGGGCCACCGGGTACCGAGTGGCCTGGGGTCCTACACCAGGTAAGATCCCACTCTCCTCCAGCCTGCATCACCTCCATCTCCTTCTGTAGGATGGGAGATAAAGCTCTGGGAACGTCAGGGATGGTGGGTGTAGGGGCAGGTCCAGCTCATTAACTGGTCTGAGCAGCCTCTCCCACAACTTCAGGGCATGAACTGAAACCAGAAGTTATTCCTGGACCTGACCCACAATGCCAGCAAGCAGGGTCCCTGCAACAACTACGTTCAGCCTGACCCCAGCCCAATGCATATGCCAGTGGGTGCAAGAGTCCTACACCGCCTTGCCTGGTCATCCAGCACAGGGGCTTTGCAACTCCCCGGAGATGCTGGGGAGGGGCAGAGCACACGTTGGAGCCACCCTGGAATGTACCACGTTACTGTGGGCCCTGGATGTGAGAAGTGGTTTGCTTCCTTTGGTTCCTCTCAGCTGGTTTGGATCCTTTAGTCATTCGAATTCCCAAATAAATAACCGTAGGAAAACTCTCTCTTGCCCCAGCACACATACGGTGTCCTACAACAGAGGTTCAGCTGGGTTGGAGATGGACTGCCGGGGAGCACATGGTGTCTTTCCYAGCATACAACAGAGCTGCTYTCCAGACTCTTCAGTCTTTACCCTYTTCTATTTTATTTTCTCTCTCCCAAAGAGTTCTTTGGCAAAGACCGTCCTCGCCAGCTGGCCCTCAATAAGTCGATCACAGCCTACCAGCTCCGCAACCTGGCCCATGACACCGAGTATGTGATTTCCCTCTATGTGCTCTTTGGCTCGGTGGAGGGACCGGGGATCACAACCTCAGCCAGGACATGTGAGTACAGGCAGGACGTTCAAGTAGCTAGCACAGCACGCAACCCTTGCGTGGCTGGTTCAACCTTGTGTATCCCTACAAAGCCCTTACACCSTGCCTCCTGCACCCCATTCCCATCACCTCGTGTCGGGGGCACTGTGGTGGTGGACCTTTGCCCTGCTGACTTGCTGTGCCTGGTAGCTGAGACTGTGAATTCCAAAGGCTCTGGGTTTTCTCCCTGGGAGTCTTCAGATGCAAACTGGATCCARTGTGCTCTGCAGTGGATCTCTTCATGTGCCATGGGCTTGGGCAGAGCTTCAGATATGAACTGCCCAATCTGCGCACACTGAGCTTCCAGGGATCCCGAAATCCAGACCAATGGCCAAAGTCTTCCACATTGTCAAAGARTCCACTGGAAAAGAGATGAGACCTGGGCAAATTCTGCTGTAGGGAGCCATAGGGAGATAAAGGGAGAGGAACATCCTAATGTGGTCSTTTCTGCCTGGTGACAAGGACTGTCCCCTGCCTCAAAGAAGGGGGACTCCAAAGGGCTGTGCTGGAAGATCAGGTTGCCTGGACAAGAGGCAACAGATGCAAATTCATCATGTAAAATGGGGAAAGATGGTGGTCTAGYTGATGGCCAGAGCTTGTCCTCCCATGGCAAACTTCAAGGTTGCTGCATCTTGCGGGGCGGGGGGGAAGGCAGCAATGCTGAGCGTGGTGATCAGAAAGCAGAGGCAAGATTTGTACAGTACCAGATGTATCCTCGGAGAGGTTTAGAAGTGGCAGAAGGTGACTAGCAACCCTGGAATACAGTATGGAGATAATGGGCTGACCCTTGTGAAGAGTGGGTACAGGCAAACACTGATGTTCAGCACCCGTGGAAGCTCTAGGTGGATGTTTCACCCYGCAGACAGTGTGGGAGCACTGGGATCTGGATTTCACAACTCCCTAGATCCCTGTACTACCTGTCCAGGGCTTGCAGAGATGCTCCCACGTGGATCTAGCGCAGAATACCCTCCTCGGTGCTAAGGGAGGTAGGATGTACACATGTGGCCCAGACCTCCAGCAGTGCAAACCAGTGTCTCACAAGGTGAGGATGATCAGACACTGAGGATAAGCAGAGATACCACTTTTAACTCTTTTACATCATTTTGGCCTCATTATACTGACAACGAGGAGCCCTGTTGGACGGTAGTCTAATGCTGTCTTCACCTTGCAGCTCCTCTTGGCTACGTCTCCAATTTCAAGGTGACATCCTACACCAGCACAAGCCTGTCTCTGGCATGGAGTGCCACRGCAGCTGCCACCAAATTCAAAGTCACCTGGAGCCCAGTGGGAGCAGGCAAAGGTGAGGAAAGAAAAGGTGCACATACTTGTTCCTGGCAGAGACCCATGCCATGGCCATGGGAGCCATCTTTCCAAACTTCTGATCTACTGCCTGGGGTAGGGAAGAGATCTCACTATTGAGAAACACGGTCCTCGGCCTGCATCCATTGGCGATGGCTCCTTCCCTGTTAGGATTCGTGCGCTTCTATTTATGAAGATAATCCCCAGAGCTCTGAAACAGTAGTACAGCAAGGAATGGCTATTTCCTTTGGAGGGGATGCCACCAGCCTCACTGGTGAGCTACAGACTCTAAAGAATCCCTTTTTTTACAGAAAAACAGGTTGCCAAGACTCAGTACCTGGGCAGTAGGGTGTTGGCTTACCAGATTGACCACTTGCTGCCTGACACCCTGTATAAAGTCGGTGTTCGGGCTGTCTTCAGCAAGACCGAGGGGCCGGAGGTGATTCTGACTCACCACACAGGTATGTCCTGGTGGAACAACCCTCTTTATGTTGRGAAGCAAAGGCTGGATTCACGGTCCTGTGCATTGCACGTTAATGGTAGAGTGACTTGAGTAGCCGTCGCAGCTGGTAGCAATAATCCATGGCTGTTCCCATGGGTAGGAGTGGACATGTCCTTCTGGCATGTTAAACAGGCTTGACATAGGTAGACAACCCTGAACTCATTAACACGCTCCCCGGTCTTATTTATCCACAGCCATCTCAAGAAGGTAGGAGCCTCTCTGCAGGCACCACTCAGGGTCAACTCACCAGCACGCACTCTTGAGGTTTGCCGTTCCTTGATTTGTGGCTCTGCCTCTTCAGACTTGGTGTCCTGGGTCCTTTCAGTGTCTTTTTCACCTGAGTTCATCTGAACCACAGTTTCCCACAGTGTTTGAAGATGCATCGTGATGATCCATCCTCTCTTGACCCCCTCGCCATGTCCCTGTGTCGTGTCACCAGAGTTTGGTGCAGGTGGTAAGAAATGTGGATGAGATCACTTAGCTTAACTACACAGTGCTCCTCTCCATGGATTCATTAGGAAATGCAGCCTGGCATCTCTGGATAATGTCTGGAAAGTAAATATTGCATAAATACCCAAATCTTTCTTCAGTGCCATAGCTTAGAACCATGAACTCTGCGTAACTTGGGCTGTTACTTCAGACATCTCATCCTGGTTAATTTTTGCAGCGTCTCTTGCAGACTCCAACCCCATCCAAACCGTTCAAGATCTGAGGATTACTGACACTGGTGTGAATAGTTTGCAGTTGTCTTGGAGGAGGCTTCCTGGAGTAACTCATTATAAGATATCCTGGGTGCCATTCAATGGTAAGCGTCCTGCTCTCTTAGTGAGGTGCGGTGTGAGGACAGAGCACCAGGAATCCCAGAAATCAGGAGCTTAGCTCAGCTCATTCCTTTTCCCACAGATGATCAGGGTACATGGGGACTGTAACGTCTACGGGAGCAGGTTGAAGCCCTGTAACTGAGCCAGGTTTTAGTTGCTAACAAAAAGATATCCGTTGGATATAGGCATAGTTGAGATTTGGGAAGTCAGAGAAGCTGTTCCCTTCCAGCAGCGTATGTGATGCCTTTGTGACCAGATCTCTCACCTGCCCATRCCTCAGTTTCCCCATATGCAAAATGAACACATAACACTCCTCCCTGGCAAGGTCTCCTAAGATACGTGGGAGGAAAATTCTGTAACAATAATTGYTAATAGCAATTACCCTGCCCTTTCTATGTAACTCTGGGGTGTTTTGAATGGCTCCTCTTAGGCGGCTTGGAAACCTCCGAGGTGGTTGCAGCAGAGACAACATCCTTCACRATCCCCAAACTGAAGGAGAGCACCACCTACACCATCTGCATGTCTGCAATGATCAGGGGAMGGGAAGGAAGCCCCACACTCCTCACAGCCAAAACTTGTGAGTACAGAACCACTGGGTGAGGACAAGAGCATCTCCACAGAGTGGATTAGGGGCCCTGATGGGAGGTGAGGATGGAAAAAGAGCAATATTGGCTGTTAGAAACCTTACTACTTCTCAGGTCCCACCAGCCAGTATGCCAGRAAACATGCATTAGTCCTTTCTTCTTATTACTGAGAAACATTGGGACTTTGCCTGTCTTCCCCTGCCAATAATCGCTGTGAGATGCTATTTTTGTGGCACATTATCTTGGAATTGCCTCTTTAGTTACAATATCTTGACCATTTCCAGTAKATAAAGGCAAACGTCACTCATGACGCTGTGACATCATGCGACTTGATTGATGCTACAGAATAGGCAGATTTGGAGATCAAGTGGTGGAGGAGATGGAGGGTGTGGAGCCAGCACTGTGGCTTCAGGGAGCACAAGCATCTGGCACAAGTGAGCAGGCAAAAACTTTATTGCCCATTTCAACAGCTCAAATTTCACAATCAGTTTAGAGAAACACCCAGGCTGTCCAGGCTGAAGATCTGCCAACAGTTATTTGCTAAAACTCCACCAATTCCCACCAGCTGAGGATCTGATCTGATTCAGCTTTCTGGAAAACCTCTAAAGTGCTGCAGGGACTCCTTCCTCTCACCAGAAACATGGTATTTAAGGAGGCAGGTCTCCAAAGCTGTTGGCAGGCTAAGGTGTGTTTCCTGGCACACAGATCTTTGCACCCTGGGRTAGATATCATCTGAGAGATTCACCAGCAGCTGGAGCTGTGGACAAGTGTAGCAGAGATGTGCTTCATGCTCATCATTTCTATTTTTGCCTTTGATTTCAGTGGGGCCAGGATTTGAGCTTCCCAAAGGATGCATCAGCTTCCTTTCAGCTCAGGCAAGCGCTCGGTGGTAGCTTCTACCCACCCTAAGCTTTGTTTCTTTCTTCTCTAACAGTGGATTTACCCAAAGTGACTGAGTTCACAGTGCAGGAGGCTGCGGAGACCAGCATTTGGCTRACTTGGACAGCTGTTCCTGGGGCATCCACGTACCTGTTAACATGGCGCTTGTCCTCAGGTAATGTTTTTTTGGTAGGGGAAGGAAGAATGGTTTGCAATTTGGTCTCCTCCTGTGTAAGCTGCCCCGTCMCCCAAGGGGATTTGAGGATGGAGCATGGACATGTCTGGCTTACCCTGTTTGATTCAGTACCTGGTCTTAAAGCCAGCTGATGCTGCAGAAGATGAAGGTGGCAGGTATTAAAGGGGAAATTTCTTTCCACTACCAGCCTTAAGTGGCTGCTATTTCCTTCAGGTGTCATGACTTGTGTCTCCAGGTACTGCCCAGTTTGACTTGGGGTAAATGATGCCATCGCTGATGGCACCAACACCATTCCTGCTTTTGAACGCCTCTGGACCCTGTTTAGCAGGAGAACAGAGGGTTGACCCTGAGGGCTTCTATACATCATGWCCCTTCATCTCAGCTTCTTCATTTGGGTGAAAAAGAGGGAAAAAAATGTAAGCTGGCCCACTGAAGAAGCTCACAARATGACCCATTTGGCCATTGCAAAAYCCTWAGGGGRAGAAAAARGAGACATGAAAATTGCTTAGMAAAAAGCCAGCTGGTTGGCATTATCAGTGTCTCTTCCTCTAGAGTCACTACCTGTCCATCAGGGRTAGCTGCAATGAACCAAAAAAAAAGGTGKTTTTTTGTCATCCGTACAACCTTAATTGTTATCTTTTTAAAAACTTTGCTATGTAGTAAATAGCTTTTAAAACTTTCTTAATAACTGCTCACAATTTCTAGTGTGTATTTCTTTTTCCAATTGATTTGGCCTTACGGGGTTTGCCCTTTTAAAACACTAGGTATATTATTTTTTTCCTGGAGTGGGCTTAAACCTCTTTGAATGTAGCAAGTTTCCTGTCATTGTTGCTTCAGCCACTAACTAACTTTTAGTTAGGGATCAGTTCATCTTCACAAGTCAATAAAGAAAACGGATCTGACACAATTCCCCTGTGCTCCCTGCAGTGCTTTTTGAGTTACTGGGTCATCAGCTTTAATTTTTTTTAATTCCAAGGACATTTTGGTATTGGCAGCTTAAGACTTGCAGCATGTCACTCAGGATGAAGTCTCCTGTGGTAGCTTCATTTTTTTGCTCTACATATTACGGATAAGTGATCAGGGGACTGAACATTCGGTTGTCTAGAGTGGTTTAAGTGATCTAATGCAACTGTTCCCCTCCTGTGCCATGCTGTTAAAATATCGATCCATAAGTATTCAAAAATCATTGGTTTCAGAGTTGTCAGGGGCTCAGAAATGGATAATACCATGTCTGACAGTCCCCCTGTGCCCTCACTCGATYGATCCTTCTGAAATAGGTTTATAACTATTGATTTAATATTTCAGTCAGATGAATCTTGCCACCACATTTCAATAGTACCAACAAGATCAAATTTATGCTCATAAGTGAGTAATTCCAATTTCTCTTGTTTAATTATCCAGGCTGCCAGCATTAGTGTATAAAGGCAATTAAGAATTTTGTCTTTTTTTTTTTTTTTTGTCTCTAGGTTCCTTGATTAATTTTCTTCTCTGCAATTTGATTTTTTTCTGAATGAGTACTCATTCATCACCCATTTCCCTCGCCCCCCATTTAAGCTCATTTAATGCCCTTCTCCCTGCTGGCAGACTCTAGCAAGCCTGCCCTATAAAAGATTGGGTCCCCTTCTATGCAGCTTGACGTCATCCCAGCTGTAGACCTCCTCTGTCCAGCGTTACACAAAACCAAACCCATGTATGTCAATGGCTCCATCCAGAGCCAGCCTTCCTTCCCCATGCGACGGGAAGGACCTTGGAGAAGTTCAGCTGGACATTGCTCTCCTCTCTCTTCTTTCCACTTTCTCTTGACTGTTCTTGGAGGACCAAGGTCATGGTTTTCTTATCCACCTAATCAATAGAAGGTCATTTAATCTTGCATTTGCACCTTGAGCCTCACAGTCTCTTGTCCCTTGCAAAACATCCGCTTCATTCTTCGTAGAAAATTGTCCCCAGCAAAGACCATCTTCCTTCTCCAAAGGTTGCAGATTTCTTCCTGCATGTTCTTGCCAGTCTTGTGCTGGGCATCCCTCCCTGGGTATGATCCAGGTACCTCCTACCTCAGTCCACCATCAAAGTCRTCTTTCTGTCCCAGAGTACGAGTGTGGTAACCATACACTATTTCTCATTGTGTGAAAGACCCATTATGTGAAACAAAGGGGTTTAGTGCTACACAATGGCATAACTGCAAAAGGAAAAGTAGCTAAACTTACCCATTTGGGGGTCTGGGCAGGCAGGGTGGGTGGTGGGCTGCCATAGATCTGTATTTCAGCAGAGCTGTCAGCTGTGTTTCCTACAGCGAATCTCTTCAGACAAGGTAGCATGGCATCTAAATCAATTATTATTATTTTGACTTGCCTACCTAAAGGGAGGGGAGTAGAAGAGTTTGAGACAAACTGCAAGAGGGATTTTTTTTTTTAAAGGAGCAAAACCTCCCTTCCAAAATTTTTTGGGGGTAATTGAGAATATCTAATGAAAATGAAACAGATTATTTACACCGATTTAATTTCTTTCYATAGAAACTAAGCTTTTTTTATTTTTTAAAGGGAAAATGCTATTTCAGAATTAAAAGGTGCAAGTCTCACTTTGAACAGTGTCAAAACTCATCATTCAGTATTTCCAAAATAAGACACTTAKGAAATGTTGAAACATTATTATGACATTTTCACAGATTTTTCCTATCACTATTTTAGATCAAAACTATCTATTGTACGTGACCAAATTTCTCAAGTAAATTTGATGCTACTTTTCAGCAAATTTTCCATTCATTAACAAAAAATAATCCTGTTTCTATACATGCTAACGACTGCAAACCATTGGTCTATCACAGAGCTCAGCCTCAGACACCASCTGGACCAAATGCCCTCTCTAAACACTTGTACAAATTCCCATTTTCTTTTCCTGTTCACGTACTCAAGAACTCCCTTGTCAGACGCAAATGACCTTTTTTGTCTGGTTGTCCTGGTTTCGGCCGGGATAGAGTTAAATTTCTTCCTAGTGCTATGTTTTGGATTTAGTATAAGRAGAATGTTGATAACACACTGATGTTTTKAGTTGTTGCTAGGTAATCTGCTACTCAAGGTCTTTTCAGCTTCCCATGCTCTGTCAGGCGCAGAAGAGGCTGGGAGGGAGCGCAGCTGGCACAGTCAGCCCAGCTGGCCAATGGGGTATTCCATACCATGTGACGTCATGCCCAGTATATGAATGGGGAGAGGGGATCCAGGAAGTAGCTATCGGGTTTTTTGGCCATTTTCTCAGCGGGCGGTGAGCAATTGCATTGTGCATCACTCATTTTGTATATTGTATCGTTATTATATTATTATTATTATCATTGTTATTATTATTATTCTTTCCTTTTCTGTTCTATTAAGCTGCCTTTATCTCAATTCGCGAATTTTTTTTTCGATTCTCTCCCCATCCCACCGGGGGAGGAGTGAGCGAGCGGCTGTGTGGCGGCTGGCTGCCTGCCGGGTTAAACCGCTACACTGGTTTAGGACCTGACCATTGCAGTTTGCACACACGTCTTACCAAGAGCCTCCACTCCGAAGCCCAGGACTCGTCTCATCCCCAAGCTCCTGTTTGCCAAAGGTGGTGTCATTAGAAGATGGGATGCTTCAGACACGGGAGTT
Organism: Oceanodroma leucorhoa; assembly: GCA_030449065.1. NCBI lineage: Eukaryota > Metazoa > Chordata > Aves > Procellariiformes > Oceanodroma > Oceanodroma leucorhoa. Next base: position 17,689,843 of record JASVER010000009.1, read on the forward strand.
ATTTTGAGTTGCTCTGGCTCCCAGTCAATACATGTTTCTTCCTTTTTTACAGCTTCTGATCTTTCCCAGGAACTGTTATCAGCAGCTTCTAGATCATATCGAGTGACAGGACTGAGCGCCAAAGAAATGTATTTGTTTTCTATAAGACCAGTCTTTGGCGATATGGAAGGACCAGAGACAACACTCCTTGGGCAAACAGGTATGAAGGCTGGAGTTTTATGTTGCAGTTTTACCTAGGTAACTATTACTGAGGCTAATTTCTTGGCTTCTCTACCCTTCTGATGCTTTGCTAGGTAGAGGCATCATAACTAAAAGAGGTTTAACACACACCTTTTTTTGTTTGCCTCTTATAGTGGGACCTCACAGGGTTTCACCTGCGCCAGTCGCTCCAGTGACTTCTGCAAAATTGGATACGATGAGATCCCCATCCATATCTCCTAGCAATGTGGGGACCACTCCTCTTCCTCTGGCCACCACCACAAACCTACCACCAGCCCTGGAGACCCCGCTATCAACCACTGTAGTGTCTGCACTGCTGACAACTCTCCCTGGGCCAAGTGAGTGTGTATCTATGCGTGATCTGATGACGATGTAGCAGTAGGTCAAAACCACCAGGGACCACGGTCTTCTCTGATCTCAGGAGCCAAAACTAGTCTTTATTCATTGAGTAGTGAGAGCAGACAATGTCAGGGAAGGGGAAGACACAAACTCCATAAAATGCAGTGAAGCTCTCAGCACTGCCCTGTGGGGTGAAGGTGCTGCCTGCTCACTCACCRACGCTTGGCATCGCAAGAGGTATTTGTGCTTGAGTTTGTTTTGTTGCTCTGAACGCAAAGAAAYGTGCTTCTGCTTTAAGACCTCCCAGCTTACGGAGATCCTCTCTTCCCTCTGCAGTCTGTGGCAAGTTCAAAGCAGACATTGGGTTCCTGGTGGATGAATCCTCGAGTATTGGCCAGAGCAATTTCAATAAAGTGAAGGATTTCCTCTTCCGGATCATTTCCTATTTCCCTAAGATTGGGCCTGAAGGGACACAGGCAAGATTTTATTACTCTATTTCCTTCCAAGTGTTCACCTTTCGCTCACCCCTGCGATGACAGCAGTCTGCTTGCTCACATGTTGTGGCTCAGAAAGGCGAAGTGCTTTGCCTAAAGACACGTGTGTGTCCAACAAAGACATGAATAAAAGTCTCCTAAATCTCAGCCTACTCATTTCAATATATTTCCATTTCTTGGTTATTTTTCCAAGAGCAAGTCATCAGGAATAAAGCAAATCCCAGATCGACTGAAATGCTGTCTAGGTTATGGAGCCCAGGGATGTGTCAGGTGTGGGTCCCCTTCTAGGACCCCGTTTCTGCCCACATCCAGACTGCTAATGGGTGGAGACCCACATGGGGCCCAGATGGGAGATGCAGCACACGCCAGCAGCTGTGTCCTCCAGACAAGCAAAGGGCCAGATCCCCAGGCCATGCTGTGAAACACCTCAAGGGCAAATGAAGCCTMCAGCATTAAGCAACAACTCAGCAAAGCCAATTGGAAGACTCGGTAGAGAATTTATTTTGGGTCATKTGTGTTTAATTAATGTAATATCTGAACTAGCCATTTGAAAGGGAGACCTGCAAAGCTTACTTTCAGTTGATCAGGAAATGGGGAGCTTCTTGCACTCTTTACTTACAGGTAGTCTTGAAGGTGTAGGCACATGATGAAGTTACCCTGGGGTAACAAATAATTCTGGGGAAATGAAGACATTTCAATTTAGATGGCTATAGTATGAGCTGACTAGCTGGCCTCCTTTTGCACTCAATGGACATCAAGGGTTTAATTCAGGAAGGATGGGTSCTGCCATGGGAGCTGCTGCAGCAGGAGATGCTCCCATCCAACCATGAGCTGCCTGAAGTGCGCAGGTCTCCCGTCAGTCCTGTGCTGGATCCACCAGCCTGTGCAGAAATCTCTGATACCCTAGAAAGTCTGAAATAGTCCCTCRCCCAGGCTTAAGCATGTGGATTGTGCCCTACGTGCCTGCCAACCTGACAGCCATTTTTGTGCCAGTTTCAGTCTGCAAGAAACACAACCTCTTTCCACTCCTGTTGCACCGCAACTAGTCGTATTATCTAACTCAAGGCAGTTTACTGAGTGATGGCACCTTTGCTGTGTGCCTGAGCCCTCCACGTTTTTTAACCCTCTTTTTCTTTGGCAGGTTGCTGTTGCGCAATACGGCGAGGAGCCCAGGGCAGCCTTCCACTTCAACCAGCACCGGGACCGCAACAGTGCCCTGAAAGCCATCAAGGGACTGCGCTATGCCGGAGGCAACACAAAAACAGGTGTGTATGGGTGAGCTGCGCACATGGAGCGGACCTTCTGGACCAAGACAGAGTGTTTTGAACCCATTTACCCGGTTAGAAAGTTCTGGCCCAAAGTTCTTCAAAACTGGAGAACAGAGGATTGGATTTAGTTTTATTTCCAGGCATGGTCTTTCCAACTAGCCTGATACCCTTTATCCATGTCCTAGTTTTACTACTAGGTTTATCTTCATTATTTTATAACTTTGCCTGCGCTTGAGGGAGGTTTTTATACCTGGCTTGGAGACAAAGCCCATAAACATTAGGTAAGGATAGTTGATGCTGAAGCATCCTTATTGCCCACTGTATGCACATTTTAATCAGCAAATTCCAACAATTATTGCCTTGTTACCCTAACAACAAAACAATGTGCCCCGTCCTATTTTCATGGTGTGTCATCACGTAAATGTCCTTTGTTCACCTCTGTTGTACAAATAACACAGCTCTTCATTAGCTCAGCGTCTTGGAAATTCAGACTTTTCTGATGTAGTTAAAAAGCTCAGAGACAGACAGCACTTTCCACCTACTCATTCCCAGCACAACAGTAGGGCATACCTGGTTCCCTGAAGGTACACAAGCAGTAATATTGAATTGAAGGTAGTTAGTTTTAACTTTACCCTTTTTAAATGGCCCACCTAAATGTATTCCCGTCAGTCAACATAAAGGGAAGCCTTGAGGCACTCATGTATGTTAATTGAAAGCTTATATACCTCATCCTGCCTCAGTGGTATTGGTCAGGAACACAGGAAAATGGGCCTGATCAAGATACAAGAATTTTGGTGGGACTGGTTAGAGAAAGCAGGCGTGAAACTGGTCAGATTGCAAATTTCTAGGTAACCTTGCCTCTAATCTTTGTTTTTATGGAGGTTGTGTCAATAGAGGCATTTTACCCCTCATAGGAATCTTTCCATACCATTATGGGGCTTCTTAACCATTTCAGTTTGGGGGAGAGTTCTTTGTGAAACATTCCTGGTCTTTCTAAAGAAACTTGGAAATGAGCATTCTGTGGGTTTTTTTCCTAAAATGCAAGGAAAATGCTTCAAATCTCCTGAAAGTATTTTTTTTCCTTTCCAAAACTATCTGCTCGATTCAGTCTGAACCATTTCAACCAATCTGATTTACTGCTGCCTTCCCTCCAAAGACGTTGCCCCATGCTAGGGTCTACTATCCATTTATGGGGCCACACCGAATGCCCTTTTTTCTCCATCTGTGGAAGGACACCCACAGTCCCCACCCACAGACCTAGCAGGCAGATTTACACCATCCCTCTCTATGTTTGCCCAGGTCGTGGTTTAGCCTACATGCTAAAGGAGATATTTCAGTCTTCCAGAGGGATGAGACAAGATTCCCCTCATGTCCTGGTCCTCATGACTGATGGGCGATCCCAGGATGATGTGTTGCCACCAGCCAGAGTAGCCCATGCTTTGGGTAAGAGTTGCCCTTTTGCGTTTTCCTGAGGCCTTGGTTCTCCATGAATTTCCAGGGGGCTGGGGGTGGTATGTTATGTGATGTGTGTACTTTGAGTTGGCTTTCTTCACTCCTTCATCCTTTCTTCTTTCTGTTCCTAGCTTGAGTGTCTTGGTTTGCTATAACTCACACAGACTGCTCCAGATGAGTTCTCACATGGCTACTGGAGTACCTAATCCCAGCAGAGGTTATTAACAGGAAGATTGTGATGAGGGTTTTGGAAACTCTGATCTCATTTTTGCTTCCATTGAGTGAGCGATGTGTTTCAGGGATCCGCGTCATTGCTGTGGGTGTCTCAGGAGCTGACCCCGTTGAGCTCAACAGCATCTTGCTGCAGGAGAACCTCCAGAACGTTTTCTACGTCAACACGTTCGACGATTTCCCCCAGATCCTCCGAGAGCTGATAGAAGTCATTTGTTCTGACCCTCAGCCTTCAGGGGCCCAGCTACCATCTGGGGAGGTGAGCTGCTTCACAGGCCTTTGAATCTAAGCCAGCTTGCTTGGCGCAGGTCATGCACAAGGGCAATCTTCTTCCCTGAGCAAAGTTTCAAAGCAAAGTCAGAACAGATTTAGGACACTGGGTCCAATCCTGACCTCACTTACTGTCTAACCCTAGAGAAAAGGAACAAAATMTTTGAAATCAAGGGAGTGGAATTGGGGAAGCCAGAATACAGCTTTGAAAGTTTTGTTGCATAAGGCCATTGCAGAGGCAGAGCACTTGATGTATTATAAACTCATTGCCCTTTTCTAACTCTGGTTGATGGGTGTGAGCTCATCTGCAGAGTATCTCCARCAGTGATATTTTATGACTGTTTCAATGAAAAGGTTGGTGATATGAAAGTGCAGTGACCTCTTGAGACCTATTGAAGGTTGGTGTTTGATGTCTGGTTCCAGAACCTGGAGGATCACTAATCTAAGCCAAACTCCATGCTGTAGGTTGCCAGACATGAAGCCGACAAGCAATTGCTATTTGGTGACACAGAGAGCAAGCCACGCATCCCTGATCCATCATCAGCTGAACCACATACCCAAAAAGAAGAGGAGGCTTGCGATCCGTGGTGTTTAAAGGTGAGAATTAGTTCACCGGTGTCTGTTCAGGGGATTGTATTTCAAAGAAACATAYTAATCACTGCTCCGATCAGGTCGGTTCTCATACCTGTGTGGTGTGCAGTAGAGTTATATCAGTGTCAAGACCTTTAACTTTGGAAACCATGTCCATGTTTGGGGAGGTCATCCTAGAAGCTGCCATTTCAGCATGGGAAATGCAGCAGCCTCCTGTGTTCCTTCCCAGCAAACCAATGAAATGCAGGTCTTCCATAGATCCTGCTTCAATATCTGCTGGCCCCATGCAGGTGTCCCAGATGTTCTGTGGCATCTCAGATAGCTCTAGGCTCCATGTGAGCCACTGAAAAGACCACCAAGCTGCCATCTGCTCCTTACTTCAGAAATAAAAATGTTGGGAGGTAAATCTACCCACTCCTCCTACCAAGCAGAAAGCCAGAGGACATGAAGAACAGCAGGACAGTCCCAGAGTCCCAGGTCTAGTGAGTTTACTGATGTGGCTGTAGCCAGCAAGTCTGAACAGTCTATGTTAGCTTCACTGGAGAAAATGAGAGTCTCCATAGTAGTTGGTGGACAGCTAGTCAGTGTGATCAGCAAAGTCTGGTCACRCTTCAGTTCATAGGTAGGTGTCCACACTGGCAGAATAGCTCAGACGGTGATGTTTATGCTGTGGCAGTCTAAAATTAGGTGAGATGAATGTTGTCCATGGATGKTTGAATCAGGGTTTTTATTTCATCTCTGCCAAACTGCTTTCCACTATTTCATCTCTGCCACTCCTTCCCAAACTCCAGTTTCTGYCATGGGGGAGAATAATTACATTGACACTACCCTGAAGTCTTGCAGATATGTAATCAAGAATAGAGCCTCTCTGAGCTGAAAAGAAGATCCCGAATTGTAGGTGTAACATGAGCCAAGACTTCATGAGGCATCGATATGCTCCCTGACTGCATTTTGTCCTCACACAACTCTGTGTTCTCCATCCTCTTCTCCCAATGTCAAGACACAAGCCGRAGACACGATAAATAATGCATGACCTCCAAGGGGCTTTAAATARTCTAAGGATATGAACAGGTCTCCTGGATGGTCAACCTTGCTTCTTTCTTATGTTGCATTAGCCAAGAGTTGTGCTAGTCTGCATTTCATGGTCACTCTGGTTTGGGTTTATTTGCCATTCTTTGGCAGATAATAATTTCATTATAATTTGTTCTGTTTTCCTTTTCCTTTCAAGAGCTTCAGGGGCTCACCAGCTCATGGAGGCTATGACCCATACAGCTTTACTACAAARGGCGAGAAAGGAGAGAGGGTGAGTCCACCAGCATGAACCATCCACTCGGTTAATTAATATGCAACTACATGATTAGAACCAAGGAAGAGATCTAGCAAAGAATCATCTTCAGATCTTTTATGTTGGTGTTTTGATATATCCTGCTCCATGCTGGCTTTGAAAATCAGGCAAAAGGGAACTGACACGTGTGTGTGCCGGCAATTGGAGCTTCCCTCAAGCAGTACAGAAGGCTAGTGCTGCACGAAGCTGTTTGGGTTTGCAAGTCTGGGGCCATAACCTGCATGCTGTTACTTTCCATATGTTTAGGGTCTACCTGGGAAAGACGGCATTCCTGGGCTGCCAGGCAGACCGGGGCGGACAGGTCCTCCTGGTCCCCCTGGACTCATGGTAAGTATTTTAACAAACCTTGTCAAAGTACCATTTAAGAGAAAAGTGAGCATGGCTCTCAAGTCTTTCTCTTCTGTTTTGCAGGGTCTCCCTGGCATCCAAGGTGATATTGTAAGTATTTTGAATGCAGCAAAGACCATCAATACAGTGGGACCCTAAAGCTTTGCTTTTCAAGCCTTTCAAAGGCCGCTTCCACTGAGCAGGACAGGAGAACCAAGTGACCCATTTTGTCTTTATGAGGGGCTATTGCTGTCAGCGAATAGCTCCAAATACGTTTCTTTCTGTTCAGAGATCTGGCAAATAATGCAATACAACATGGGCACATTTCTAGTCAAGTAACCCTCAATGAACCAGAGCTCTCCAGAAAAAGGCCAAGGRCTATGAACTCTGCCTTCAGTCATATATATGGGGGTTATTGGTCRACAGCCGGCTGAACATGAGCCRGCAGTGTGCCCAGGTGGCCAAGAAGGCCAACGGCATCCTGGCCTGTGTCAGGAATAGTGTGRCCAGCAGGAGCAGRGAGGTGATCGTRCCCCTGTACTSGGCACTGGTGAGGCYGCACCTCGAATMCTGTGTTCAGTTTTGGGCCCCTCACTACAAGAAGGACACTGAGGTGCTGGAGCGTGTCCAGAGAAGGGCAATGAAGCTGTTGAAGGGTCTGGAGCACAGGTCTGATGAGGAGCGGCTGAGGGAGCTGGGGTTGTGTAGCCTGGAGAAGAGGAGGCTGAGGGGAGACCTTATCGCTCTCTACAACTACCTGAAAGGAGGCTGTGGCAAGGTGGGGGTCGATCTCTTCCCCAAATAGGTCTCTTCACCTTCTCCCAAGTAACAAGCCATAGGACAAGAGGAAACGGCCTCAAGTTGTGCCAGGGGAGGTTTAGATTGGATATTAGGAAAAATTTCTTCACCAAAAGCATTGTCAAGCACTGGAACAGGCTGTCCAGGGAAGTGGTTGAGTCACCATCCCTGGAGGTAKTGAAAAGACATGTAGATGTGGTGCTTAGGGACATGGTTTAGTGGTGGACTTGGCAGTGTTAGGCTAACGGTTGGACTCGATGATCTTAAAGGTCTTTTCCAGCCTAAATGATTCTATTATTTCCAAGGCAACCATGCAGGGCTGATAAAATATGAGACCTGATGAACACTTCTGAAGTGAGAGCTGGAGGCCAGGCAGGCGTCAGAGAGCATCACGAATGGCACAAGACTCCAATGCATGTGTAATGGAACTGAGCCCCTGACCTCCGTTGGCTGCAATGGGGCGTAAACAGCCAGCTCTTGTGCAGAAACAACATTTCAGTGGCACCACCTTGAACTTAACTCCATCTTTTGGGCTCGATACTGTTGCTTAAAGAGTCCTGTCATGTCATTTGAGATGCCCTGCTATCCCACCCATCCTCCAGCTGATACTCTAGAAGGACACAGGTCTCCCATAAATCCTGCGTCGTGTCTACCAGCCCTGTGCCTTGGGTACCTGGGGATATCTCAGATATCCCAGGACACCCATGTTCAGGCATCTGGATCAAACTGCCAGTGTCTGTGATGAGGTAGCACCTATAACAAGAGTTGTGACGTTTGTGAGCCATGGTTTGCATGGATCACAGTGGTCCGACACAAACCACTGCAGCCACTGAATGCCCCTTCTGACTCGTTTACCTTCTCCTGGTGGATTAAATAAGCAGCAACCCCTCATTCCTCACAGCTTCCCATGGTGCTTGAATGTACTACACTGTTACTACGTCAGGTGTCCATCCTACGTGCACCCATCACTAGAGAGGGACATATAACACACTCACGGGTGACACATATATATTTCTCACCGATGTTGGGACCAAAATCCACTTCTAGGAACCTGTTTTCGTGAGCACTTTAAAAGTGAATCAAATTTTGTTAGAGATAGGTCTGTAACTTGAACATCCCACAATGATGGTCTTGCAGGTGCTTTGCTGTTTAATGCTGCAGGATTTATTTTTAATTCCAGGGATCTCCTGGCTATCCTGGACCAGTGGGGCCAAAAGGAGACAGAGTGAGTTTCATTCCTGGGTTTCATTGGGCAAAAGTTATTGTATTGCTCTGATCTCTATTTTCTAAGCATTTGTACGGTGACCTTTGGTGAATATGAACTTCTGAGCTATATGTAACTATCCCTACACTGCTGGTGTTCAGCTTGGGGAGTTGTCCTTCAGCTTTGCTAGGAGGAATCTAAYGTCTTTATGGAGAAAAGTGCTCAGTCCTTATCACAGGCCCTTGGCACATTTCAGTTGGTTATTTGCAGAAGGAGGTATTGCTTGGTTGGGTCATTCTGCCTTTCTGAGTTTCCACTATGAACAAGCCTGTTCACATACATTTAGGACACAAAAAAGTAAGGCTTCAAGATCAGTTGTGGGCAGATCCYGGGAGCAGTTGTCCTGTCCTTCCCCCATTCCCCAATGCACATTCCTCGTCCTTCCTTGCATCCACCTGAGCTGTCTGTATAAATACAGACCAGGGAGTGGATCCTGCTGAAAGCCAACCTCCTTTTTTTCCCTGGGATTAATTTTCTGCCATGCCAATAAACAGAGCTCATGTCATGGCCATGTGGTTTCTGCTACCTCTGCAAAAGAGTTGCTGCAAGCAGGTGGTTTGGATTTGCAGCATCGGGAGGGGCTGTTTGGTTTTAAAGTCACACTGATCAAGAAATTGCCCCCTAAGTTATGAAACTGCCTGATTGCACCTGGACCTCCCAAAACAGCTAAGCACATGTCTTCCTCCCCTTGTGTGCAGGGCGAACCTGGCTATGTTTTGGGAGGAGTGGAGGTGATTCCTGGCCGAAATGGGCAGCCTGGGCCCAGCGTGAGTATCACACCCCGGTTGTGGTGGACCCTTCAGCCCCTCAAGGGCTGGCAGAGAAGTGAAGGGAGCTGGGAGAGAGCCCACGTACCTCCCTCTCCTGGTTTTCYTTGTTGCAGGGACAGAAAGGGCAGCCGGGGGTTCCTGGGGTAGCAGGACCACCAGGTTTACCAGGGCCACAGGGGCCACCAGGGATCTCCATCAAGGTGAGCATGGTTATCTGAAGCATGGTTCTGTGATGTTGTACCACAGGAAGAGGAGACCCAGCATAGTCCAGGGTCCCTGGATACTCTGTTCATTCAAGGGCTGTGGGAACACACATTTCTCTCCATCACGGGATTCTCCCATTGAGGCATAAAAGGAGGAACTCTGCAAAATGCTCCCATCATCAGGGCCCTGCTGTTCAACACAGTGGGAATCGATGATGGAGCTTGAAAAGGTTACGGTCAGCCTTGTCTAACATGGGACCAGATTCAGTGGCCACTAAGACTTTTCCAGCTCCAAGTGCCTAGGAAGGTTATTTGGTGGCTGGAGTGAAATACCCAGGATTACTTGTGCTGTGCACAGCCAAAACCGGACTGATGGTTGTCACCAAATGTCTCCTTGCCCTGAGGGTGGGTCAAAAAGTCTTAGCGGAGATCAAGAGACCTAAACTCCGCTCCTCTACCCTAAGGGAGGGTTGTCATCAGATTTTGCAGGTTGAGGTGTCTGGAGAATGCARGATAGCAGACACCTCTACTAAAGCTCTGTGTTCCCTTGGGGGTGGGAGTTTTGGTCTCTGGGCTTGTCAGCCTGCAGGAGCTTTTTGCTGGGACTAAGTTTAGAGAGGACCCCCTCTCTAAATTACCACCCCATGGTAATTCTGTCTTTTGTGTTTCAGGGCGAACCAGGGGATTCAGGTATCAGGGTAAGTATCTCAGATTGGCTTTCACTTTTGCATGTGATGAGAAGGCTTTTTTTATTATTTCTAGGCTGCCCAGTAGGCTCTGGTTTCCATACTTACCAGATGTCCATCAAGACACAAAAGGACTGCTGGAACACACAGTAAGACTCTCCTGTGCTTCATGCAGGGCCCTCGYGGGAGGAACGGCCTCAAGGGTGACAGAGGAGGTGTGGGAGAGCCGGTGAGTGTTCCACCGATGGCCAGTTGCTAAGGAAGAGCTTCCAGCCACGGTGGGAAAGGGCTGTTGGCCTTGGGATGGCCTCTGCCACCTGGGGTGTACCACCACCTCACAAACACCTCTGGGGTGTACGATCACCTACAACGAGGGACAATGTCTACTGCCAGTTCTCATCAGTTGCCACTTTGGGATGCTTCACTCTGCTGATGAGGGCTGGCAGATTAAGCAGGGCCAGTTAAGCATTTCTCACTTTGTCAGCTTCATCCTGATGACCCATCACTCAGGAACTGCCCAAAGGGAAATGTTAGAAACCCAGTAAAGACATGAGATAACAGCCTTTTGTTCTGCCAAAAGCAAGGACATGCTTTTCCTCACGGCACAGAGCAAAGCTGTGAGAAGTGCATCCATCACCGTGCTCACCACGATGATAAATTCTGTGGTGTAGTCAGTCATGTTGGCAGATGATAACAAATGTCGCCTGATGAAGGCTACTCCAMAGTGACAGTGATTCACCCTTGAGCCCCCACTGTCTCCACCACCCATRGAGCAGCTGAGTGTAACTCTGCTCCTTCCTTAGAAAAACACAGCCATGAAGAGCCACTGGAGAAGGCAGCCACTGCCAAATCAACGTGGGTACCCAGCCTCTGTCTTCCCATGTTACAATCAAACACATCTTTATTTTTCCTTACCAAGTAAAGCCAGTGATCCATAGCTTATTTGTGGGGAAATTTGGAAATATATAAACATCTCTGAAAATCCTCAGTTGCAAAGGAACTGGGCACATCAGGATATACATTTCTCGTCTTGTGTTTCTGCAAACTTAAAAATAAACCTTTTCTTTAGTAGGACTGGTAACAAACAGTTTAGAAGAAAAAGATTTGATTATGTATCTTCCTTTTCAGGGGAAACCTGGCTTGCCAGGCCCTGTAGGGCTAGATGGTGTTCCTGGACTGCCTGGACCAAGGGGAGAAAAGGTCATTGCTCATATCASATGCTTGCAGGATCCATCAGCCCAAGGGGGAGCTGAGAATAGCTGAGACAAAGTAATAGCAGGGTAGACAGTGCAAATAAAGTGGAGGCACACTGGGATTTTCCCCCATTCCACTCCCTGCTTGTACAGGTTTGAGTTTGTGCATGGTAGAAAAGATGCTCCATCTCCATCCAAGGCCTTGTTTTTCTCACGGTGCTCGTGTTTCCACCCAGTAGATCTCTGCAGTTCCTGCTCCCAAACAAAGCCCAAGCCCCGGATGGGGCTGCTTCACTGAATCCCCCACTCTGCTTCAAATGGTCACTTAAAACACCCATAGATGCCTGTTTTTAATTCTCTCYTCCAAGTCATTGTTTGCACCTTCCCTGAAGGTGGCTGGCTAGACATATGTCTCAGCCAGATGGTTACAGAGCAAATTTTTCCCCATGCTTTGCAGGACGGCTAAGAGCAGARCTCTGAAGCAGATATCTGGGTAGGACACATGCTCTGCAATTTTTGGGATCAGCTTTCTCRAGTGCAATGCTGTGCTTACCTTCCAGGGGATGGCAGGAACTGGCATTCCTGGCACTGTTGGCCCAAAGGGGGAAGAAGGAGAGCAGGTGGGTTGGCAATTTTGCAGTGAGATTTGCAGCTCAAGATCCCTTGGAGGGYTCAGTGTCTCTAAAGTCACCTTCAATACCTTTTTTCTAGGTTTTTCTTGGAGGGCGCATCCTGTGGTTACAAATGGAAAAGGTCAGAGAAGGGAAGACATTGGGTTTTAAAGTCTGGGCTTTCACTGTTTCTTCTGTTTTTTCAGGGGGTGATGGGACCTCCAGGAGTACCAGGACCAAAGGTAGGTACTGAAATGCTGAACCTGAGTCCCTGTGCCTGGTACTCAGATAMTAAGGAAAGCATCTAGCTCTAACCATCATCATCGGCTGTGGGAATGTTGACTCCTTACTCAAAAGCAATGAAAGGGAATAATTTTACGCATCAGCAGTCACTGGCCTGTGGAAGTCATTGCTGCAGGGTGCTGCAGAGACCTGGTAGTGAGACGTGATATTTTAATAAAATAATAAATGGCATTTTTTGTGGCCAGTGAGACTCTGCGGAACTGTAGTAGTTCACGTTAAATGTATTTTGGGAGGAAGRTGTAAGGAGCAGATTGTCTTACATCTGCATTTTGGACACCTTCYTCTGAACCATCCAGGCCCAGATTCATTCCCACGTTTCCAGTGAAGAMAGACCAGCCCTGTAAGAGGTGGTACAGCCCATCCTGAAGTTTGAGTTTTCTTCTGGAATTGCCCATCTTTTTCCAGCGGTTGGGGGAAAAGGAAACCTTGACTTGACCAGTTCTCTCACCTTGCTTAAGAGCCTGCGGTCATGGGGAGGAAAGATTTTGGTGTCCTGGTGCTGCCAGAGGAAAGGGACTGGACAAATGTAGTTCCAGTCCAAACCTGTCAACTCTGCCATGAACCCAGCGAAGATGAGGCATGGCAAGGAGTGGTCAGGAGGGGACTCATGGCAGGCAGGAAGATTTTCTTGCAGACTGCTGCCTATCTCCCAGCTCTCACTACTCATGGAGATGTGGGAGTTCAACTCCARGGCTTCTCCATGTGACAAAATACCTGGAAAGCTGCGAGTGCAGGAGGAATCAGCTGATCTTGGCATGTACAGGGACRACCACTACAGGAGGAAGGAGACTTTCTCCTGAGCCAGGAGAAATGCTTCTTAATTCAGGTTTAAGTGGATGTTTGCCTCTTCCTGAAGTGTTGAAGTTTGACACCAGAGAAAGACTCAGGAAGTCTGAATTTTCCCTCGTATGGGGAGTGCCAGGCATGRGTTTAGGTGGTACGTAAGGCAACTGAGCATCGTCCTAGGTTGTTACAGCTCTTGGAGGAGCAAGCACTTAGGATTGGGTTGTATGGCTCTCTGCATGCCCCCCTCTCCAGGTAACTCAGGATATACTCTTTGAGTTACTGCTGATGGCCAAATGGATCTGAGTCACTGATTTATTTCATGTCCATTAAGCTCAAAAAATGTCCATGTTGACTCCAAAATAAATTATTTTCATACTTCCAAGAGAGGTGGAAAATGAAGGAAAAAATAGTATCCAAGGAAATGTTTCATTCAGCCCGAAACAAAGTAGTTTGCTTCCCTTTGCAGTGGTGCTTTTTTATTTCATAAGATAGAAGAGGATYTTAAATCTGTAAAGTCTTTGCAAGTGCTAATGGCAAATTGCTGCTCATGTTTTGCTCCTCGCAAGAGCAAAGACCTCCCTGAATTGCCCAGTCCTGATCCACACAAATATGGGTCTGTGGCTGGGTGTTTCATGGACTGCCCATGCAAAGCAATGGGGAGAAAGAGCAAAATTTGGGGAGAAAGAGCAAAATTTGGCAGGGTGCTCACTGGTGACCTTGCTCATGAGCTCTTTCTGAGTTGACAGCAGAAGGTGCAGGAGGCAATCAATCACAGCTGCTAATTTTCATTAAGGGTGAACCAGGACCACCTGGGGAAGAAGAACTGATTGGGCCAAGGGTGTGCCTCTAAATTAATCAAATCAGAATGAAGTTTTAAAGATTAAGATAAAAAACAGTTTGTAAATATAGAACCCACAGTARTTGGGCCCTGGACCAACATCTCACCTTGCTCCTCTTGCTTATGCTCAGCCTCCAAGCTAAGCCTGGACCCACCCCACAACCCCAGACCTGCACATTGTCTACGCTGTAAACTCTCAACTTTTCCAAAAGCCTGTCTCATCTTCAGCTYTCAAGCTCCTTGGGAGGAAATGGTCTGATCAAGCTCAGGATAGTCCATATATACGTATAGTAATATATGTATATGTATATTATATTATATTATAGATGATTATGATATAACTATATAGTAACTATATATTAGAATATGCATGCAATTTAATATTAGGCGTTATATATAAAGTGTATCTATAGTAATATGTTTGATTATACTAGATATCTTAATATATTCTAGATACTATACAGGTAATTAATATGCAATATACAATACATAAATGCATGGACTACATATATAACATATGCTATACACTATATATATGACATATATGTAAAAATCTTCATTTTTTTCTTTATTTTTTTATTTGCTTTTCCCCCTGCTTTCATAATCTCCAGTGGAGGGAAGAYGCTCAGCATGCTCTTCTGCAGTGTGCAAGCCTCCAGGCTCATCCTGCTCTGCCAGTGGAGCCTTGTCTTAACCAAAGCATCTTCTGTTTTCCAGGGTAACAAAGGGCAAGGTGGTGTTAARGGGGAAAAGGTGAGAATGGCCAGCACTAGAGTGCAGAGTAGGAGGTGGAGAAGTGCTGGCTCTGTTTTCAGGCTCAGGACAGAGCAGTTGAGGTATCTGGTTGGAGATCCAGAGGGAGGGGATTTGAAATCCCCCCCCAAAGGCTTCTTCCAGTCTGGTCAGATGTAACCRGGCCATGTAGCTCCACGCCACATAACCACAAGGTTCAGGACCTCACTGCTGCTGAAGGAGCTCTCGTGCATGGGATAGACCTTGCACCAATGGTAAATCCCTGGGACAGGCTGCGGCTAGCAAACACCGACAAACTTCACTCTTTGCCAGCCCGTACAGGTAGCTTTTATTGAGCCGTATTTCAGGTTTGCTGTTTTTACAGYTCCCTCAGCTGCACTTGTTCTGCACATACATTTGATTATAACCTCAAAGATCAAAAGAGACGGCAGCATTTTTTCCGAAGAATAGCTACGGTAGTGAAAAATGGAATTAGGCTGTCAGTCTTCCTCGAGCCAGTGCACCTTGCAGGAGCAAGGCCCTGCAAGCACAGCAGGTACATGTGCTTGCAGCTTCCAGCTCTGAGCAGAGTCCTGGGGCTGGGTTAGACAAAACCCTGACCTGGTCTGGTAGCTCCCATGCATCTTATGGCTGCCTTCATACCTTTYCTTGCTTGCAAAGGCCCATCTTTGATAGGTTTACCTGGGATGAGAGCTTGCCGCTCTGCGCTTGGTCTCCTGGTAGATGGCAACCAGGTGTGCTAGAGATAGGCATGGGGATTTCCATCTCTCACCCAAGAGCCCTTATAGCTGTCTGGCAGAGCTGTCTTGTAGTTAGTGAAAAATTGGGCTGAAGAGCTTCCTCCCCCTCTCCCTCCCTCCCTCCCTCCCTCTGGCTGGGAGCTTCTCACTACAGCAGGGACCAAAAGTGCTGAATCTATTTTCAGTCCGGTGGAAATTCTCTTTTGATGTCTTACAGGGACTCCCAGGACCTCCAGGGCAGAAGGGAGATCAAGTAAGTCAAACAGTAAGAGAATAACGTGTTTAACTAGCTCAGGTGAAGGTTTCCTGACTTTCCCTAGCTTGTTCCATCTGTGCAGCTCTTGCAAGCGCAGTTGAGTGTGTTTGTGGGGGGCTTACGCAGAGATGAAGCCAGCAGGGATGCACTTGAGCTCAGCGTCTCCTCTCTGTTTTGCTCTTGTGCTTCTGAAATTAGTTTTGGGCTGATTTAAGGAACGGATGGGGAGAGCAATGAGAAGAAATTTTTCATTGCCCCAGATTGTTCATTTTATGTCCTCTTGCCTTGCAGGGGAACCCAGGATTTCCAGGTGCTCCAGCTATGGGGGTAACTATGAGTGGATTATAGCCCTTCTTGTGCTATAGCTATGCAGCATCACCACCAGCGGTGCAAGTAGACCAAGGACCGAGAGAGATGTGTCCCGCTGAACTGCAGGAAGAACTAATGGACCTTTTCCTTGACCCTCCCGACAACTATGTCTTCTGCTCCCTTGCTCCACTTCTTGTATTCCCAGCCCTGCACCRCAGTTGACCACTGGCTCCTCAAAGAAGCTTTACTGCTGTGCAGGAAACATAAGGATAAAGCCTTCCCACCACTGAAGCCCTGTGCTCCAGGCCTGTCCCCCACTCATTCACAAAGGGGTTGTGCTGGTCCCTGCTGAAGAGGAGCTGCTGATGGGTCTCATTTGCCTCATTCCCATGTGGAAACAGGACTCCTACAGCTTCCTCTTCATATGCCTCCAAATGCTAGGGCAGCTTTAAAGAGAAACCTTGGTGGTGGCCATGTCTGCATGCCCCACAAGCATTGCTGCCAGGGCTGTGAGAGCAGTTGGAGGTTGCATTAAGGACTGAGACCCACCACCAGGACACTGATGTGTCCTGGAGGATGCTTGAATGAGCAGGGTACCTTAGGTTTCTTTCCTAGCAACACTGACAGAACTGTGTTGGAGGCACAAGGTAGGAAGACAGCTCTGTAGTCCCTAAACSCAGCTGAGGGCTGCTCTGCAGGGTCGTAGTGCGGTCATTAAGATTCCTGGCTGTCCGAAGGTTGGTCCTTGGTGTGTGTTAGCAGAGACTAGAGCAGTTATCTGCCAATTACCCCTTGCATGTGAGTGATCATTCAGTCCCATCCCTGGAGCTAAAACCTGCAGAAGTTGGTGGGATTCCTGCACAAGCTTCACTGGGTTTGGGATTTGGCTTGTAGCCCTTTCTGGCATTTTATGACCCAGTGCAGATGGTGGGTTTCCTATCCTATAAGAAGGCAGAGATTCTCTTGCTTTGGAAAAGGTAACATGAATAGAGTTTTCTTTGAAAGGGAGATCTTTTTTCCCAAATAAGAAAGCATTTCTGTGATTTTTTTTTTTCCTCAGGTTTTGGGACCTCCAGGCAAGAAAGGTGTCAGGGTAAGTCCATTAACTAYCACTGCTTGAAACTTAGATGAGATCTTCACCTGAAAATAGTGAGGGCTGGACCATGTTTCACCGTCGGAATCATATCTCCCTTGTGATTGATTGGAGAGGAGAGGTTGTAAAAGTAGCAATAGTCTTGCCCTGCTGATATTTCTTTTGCTTTTATTAATATTTTGTGCCTGTCATTCTCTTTTTAGCCCCAGTCCATGGGGAAATCTGGGATTTCCATGTGCTAGTTTTAGAAGACASAGATCACTGCAGCACAGATCCAGCCCACTCACAGAAGCTACTTTCCAGCCAAGGGAGGCATTGACATAAAATCAAAGCACAGCTGAGGCTGGAAGGGACTTCTGGAGGTCTCTAGTCCCACCTCCTGCTCAAAACAGAGCCAACTTCAAAGCTGGGTCAGGTTGCTCAGGACCTGGTGTGCTGAGCACCTCCACAGATGGAGATTTCCCCACCTCTCTGGATTCCTGACCCRGTGTTTGTCCTCCCTGTGACTGGAGGAAATTGAATTTCTCAAACCAGGGAGAGCTCTGAGACAGAGCTGTTCTCTGACTGTGTTGTCCATATTGTACATCTGCTTTATAAGGAGGTGGATATAGTTCACTCTTGCAAAGGCCTCGTGGTGCAGCATGGTCTGGAATATCTTATTTTTTTTTATTCTTGATAGCTTATTGCCAATCTACAGAGAAATAAAAGATCTCCCTTATCCTTGTAAGGAGTATTTACTGCAGGGCTAACTTCTCTTGGCTTTTTGACTGCTGGCATTCATAAAATACCTTACATTGCTTCATACCTCCCTYACTCCTTAGAGACAATGAGGCTTGTCCTTTTCACTGGGCTTGGATGTTGGAGCCAACTCCCTTCRTTGGTCTTACTGTCCAAAGTGCTTACCATTGATTAGCAAAAATGTCTCTCTTCTTTTAGGMTGGCTGCATTTAAGTAGTGATCTGGGACTTGAATTTTATCCTGCTTATACCACTATAAATGCACACATGGTGCTTTACAGTATAYAAGTTGCATGGCTGGAGAGGGCATAACTACTGTGATGGGGTTTTGTGTGGCAGGAGACCAGGTACCACAGAGAAAGCTTAAGTGTAAACCCAGAGAKGGATGGATGGGTGGATTTGGCAAGGGAATGGTTTTCAGAGTGTATTGAAAGTGCAAAATGCAGCTCTAGGGAGCCATATGAACAGGGCTTGTTTCCCTGCATGATATTATTAGTTTTGGGGATGTCTTTATTCACAGGGAGATATTGGACCAACAGGGGCCCTGGGACCACAAGGAGACAAAGGWATACAAGGAGACAAAGGAGAGAAGGTAATGCACTTGCTTTTCTTGGCACATCCTTTACGGGTAGAAGGGTTTATTTTGTTTGTGTCCGCAAAGGAAGCTCTGAGGCAGATGGAATTCCTCGTGCTACCAAGGAGCTCCCACGTAAGCCAAAGGGAGACTTGTCACATGGAGAAGTCAAAAGCTC
The DNA here is from genome assembly GCA_030449065.1 of Oceanodroma leucorhoa. Lineage (NCBI taxonomy): Eukaryota > Metazoa > Chordata > Aves > Procellariiformes > Oceanodroma > Oceanodroma leucorhoa. The sequence continues at coordinate 17,708,471 of JASVER010000009.1, forward strand.
TTCGAAGTCAGTGAGAGATGCAGGTTACCAATGCTCAGCTCACCCAGCTGCCCATGGTTGATGAAGATGCCTAGGATCTGCTCTGTCCTTTCCTGCTAGCTTCAGATGTGGAAATTTATGTCCTGAGCTTGGAAGCTACTCTGGCAAGACACTGTACCTCCCTCTGCATCTTTCTTAGCACCAAACACAGCATCGGCCACTAAATCCCAGCAGTTATAGCAAGGGTGGGAAGCAGGCTGACCTTTGAGGGGCTACAAAATGGTGGTGGGGTGGAGACTGCTAACAGTGAACATGGCATAGGACATGTTCCCAAGAGTGAGATAATGAGTGGAGCAGGGTCATGCCACCACAGCTTGTGCATGGCAATGGAAGAATTGCAGCCAAAATGTGCAAGATTGGGATGGGGAAACTGAGGCACATCCTGGGTTCCCCAAATTACAGTCTAGTGAAAGCTGGCTCTCCACAATAGCATCTCTCAGAGGTGGCAAGGAGCGTTGTTTGTTAGGAGAGGAGAGGGACCATGTGGTGTCCGTAAGGACAAATTGGGAGGTAGTACAAACTGGGAGRTAGTACCAGCACAGGGTTTAGCCCTAGCTGTGTCTCTGTCATACGAAGAGTTGCACAGAGGAAAAGCCCCCCAGGTGTTACACTGAGACATGCATCATCATGGTGAGGCCGCACCTCGAATACTGTGTTCAGTTTTGGGCCCCTCACTACAAGAAGGACATTGAGGTGCTGGAGCGTGTCCAGAGAAGGGACGAGGCTGGTGAAGGGTCTAGAGAACAGGTCTGATGAGGAGCGGCTGAGGGAGCTGGGGGTGTTTAGCCTGGAGAAGAGGAGGCTGAGGGGAGACCTTATCGCTCTCTACAACTACCTGAAAGGAGGCTGTAGCGAGGCGGGTGTTGGTCTCTTCTCCCAAGTAACAAGTGATAGGACGAGAGGAAATGGCCTCAAGTTGCACCAGGGGAGGTTTAGATTGGATATTAGGACAAATTTCTTCACTGAAAGGGTAGTCAGGCATTGGAACAGGCTGCCCAGGGAAGTGGTGGAGTCACCATCCCTGGAGGCATTCAAAAAACGTGTGGATGTGGTGCTTCGGGACATGGTTTAGTGGGCATGGGTACTGGGTTGATGGTTGAACACAATGATCTTAGAGGTCTTTTCCAACCTTAATGATTCTATGATTCTATGATTCTATGATTCTATCATTTATTTTTGCAGGGAAGTCCAGGTTTCGGCATTCCTGGTCAACCTGGGCTAAAGGGAGACCCAGGCGATAGGGTGAGTGAGGCAATACGCTGGATGTGGAAAGGGGAGGGTTAAGGAGGAAAATGAGGAGGTTCAGAGACAAAACCTCTCATGTGGAGACATGTCACCTCCATGCATGTGAATTTGCTGGCCTTCACCCCTGAGGAAATTAATACCGGGGTGGTGACAAGGAGCTGGGCTGTGACCCTGCGGTTGGTGATCTTGTGGTATCTTGTGTAATGGGTAGTTAGCACTGTCTTCCACAGTCAGGTGCAAAGAGCGGGGCTCCTCCAAAATGCAGAGAGAGGATTGCTCATGAGTCTGGAAGAAAGCACAGACGGTCAACGCTCAACTGGTAATTCTGCRAACAGCAAAGCCAAGGAAGCCCCATTTCCAATGGCTTTGTGTCCTGAAAGTGGACTTGACCTTTATCTTCCTGACTTTGGTGTCTAACAAGGTGCAAGCTTCTGGTGGCTCCCACATGACTTCACTGATGTCTAGTAAGGGTTAGGTTAATGCCTTGGTGTTCCCTCCTGGGGGGATATTAATAGTCCCCGTCACTTTAAACCCGCAAAAACTTGCAAAACTTAACGTCTTTGAGGTCCCCACTCCTCTGTCAAAGCTTGTCACCAAAGTATTAATGGCTTCAAAAGTGGGGAAAACAGATGCATCTAGACAGTGTGTGCTTACAGCAACCCCTCTTCTCTTAGGACACCATCTATTTTCCCCTCCTCTGCATTTTACTACACTGCTTCGGCTGCTAACACCTGCAATCAAAGAGCAGCTTTGCAGCACTGAGTCTGGGGTTTACACCCTTTAGATACAACAGAGGACCCTCACTTGAAATTATTCTACCTGTATCATTCTTGCCATGTGACTAACGGTCTCTGTTTCTGCAGGGAAATGTAGGTTTGTCTGGCAAACCAGGTCAGAAGGTGAGTTTATGCAGTGATTGCAACGCATAAAGCATTGTCTCATGGCTGATGTCTGTGTCACCCAAAGCATCTTGAGTCGGTGGGGTTTTATCTTTGCCGTGGGGCTAGTGTCAAAGCATGGGGAGTGTTCAAAAGCTGAAAGGTCTGAACAAATTCTGCTTTGCTGGAGTCTCCRTATGACACACACAGCCCTGCATAGAAAAACAATGAAAAGGTGCTCTTSCACCTTTAATGAGGCTTTAAAAAAATCTGCAAATCCTGGCTTTTAGGATTCCTCCTAGAAAACTTCAAAACTGGTCAAGAGGGGTCTGCAAAACATCCCAAATATAGTGTTTGTTCAGTGAATCTGTCTTGCTCTGTACAGTTCTCAAACAGCATTGCTCCCCAGGCTTGGCTGAAGGACCGTATGGATTTGGGAAATGTCACAGCATGATACATAGCCCAGTGAATGGAATATTTAGGCTGGATCAGCTTCATGGGCATGGAGAAATTGGATGTCAAAAGAGATAAATGAGATGCATCCAAGACAGGATGTGTTAACAAGATGTGTTAATGCAGTTGAAAAGTGGAGAAGGGAGCAAGAAGTATGCTGGGTTGAGAGAAGGCAGGGTGAGGTGGTTGAGTGRTGAGGAAGGCCTCTGTTGTACAAACATCAAGCAGAGCAGATGCGTAAGTACCCATCCAYGAGAGCTCAACTGATTTCACATGGGAAGAGAAGTAAAAACACGGAGGGGGAACTGACCCTACGTCCACACCGTGCTCTCAAGACCAGCCCCATCTCTTGGGTCTCCGCTAACGGGCCACCTCATTTGAGCTGCAAAGCTTCCTGGAGGTRGAGAACCTCAGAAGAGTCTGTCCTGCAGTGTCTGCCAAAGCTGACCATGGAGTCTGGATGGACTACATTAGATATGGATGCTTTCCAGCCTAGCCCACTAAGCAAATACTGCAAGCACAGCCCTTCCRAGCGCAGGGTAGATGCTCTGAGCCCAAGCTTCAGCCAAGAGTGTGGAAGCAATTGCATGGCCACRCAGCCTGGCATGCTCTCTGAATATGCCCTGCAATGTCTAAAATGTGAGGACTATGAAATACAGAAGAGGAATATAACAACAGTCTTGTTTTCTTTAGGGGGATATAGGTCTGAAGGGAGAGAARGGTGAACCAGGATTACCTGGGAAACCAGGCAAGACCGGACTAAGAGGTAAAGATGTAAGTAGAAGCTAACGATCCAGTCAGATGGTCATGCCGAACCCCTTGGTACGTCACTCTGTACCAAGCTAACAACTCCCGTTTATGCCCTTGCAGTAGCGAGTAGGAACAAGTGACAAGATGGRACCAGTCAGAAACATGCACGTTATACAAGCCTAGCTGGGGAAGAGACAGGACTCAGCACAACAGTGGTCAACAAATGAGACTGGACAAACTACCTTTAATTAGGCATGATGGTTTGCTCATCAAGGGATCTAACTTCTCATTTRCTCTGTCCACTCTTTCATTGCAAGTGAGGAGGTAGATCCTTTGCAGGTTGTCRTTAGGGTGTACTTTAGGCTGCGTTTCGGGGCAGTACTCTTTACCCTCGGTCCAGGTGGAACAAGTGCGTGGCACCATGGTGTTTGTGTTACACTGCCTGGACACAGCATTTCTGACTTTTTATTCAACATAATACTCTTTCATCATTGAGTCATGTCTGTCTGACATGCAGGGGACTAGCATGGTGTGCAGTGACACCAGCCCTGAAGAGCTTGCCTTTGTTTTTAGRGCATAATAGTTCCCTTTTACAATCAAACAAGGTGGCCCCTCAGAAAAGCATCATAACTGGGTTCAGGAAAGCCTCTTCTAACCACAGTCAGTGAAGACTTCAGTTTAAAGGGCTGAGTTAATCCCTGAACATCAAGTGGAATAGGATCATCAAGGGAAGGCTTGAAGAAAAAGAAGCAGCCGTGTTTCTGATCCTGAGGCACCGCTGCCCAACACCCCCGACCTCAGAGTCACCGGTGATTTCAAAGAGCTCTTAACCCAAATAGAAAATYAGGGTAAAAAAACTTGGTCACAGGTGGAAATGTAACCTAGCACTTTTGCATTGTGTTGYAGGGAGAACCAGGGAAGAAAGGCACCTCTGGGACCAAGGTAATCAACGGGGAGCCCACACCTTCCAGAATTACATAGGTACCAAACACAGCAGRCTCACTCTCAGCTGGAGCTCTGGGTACAGCAGCGTAGGAGAAGGGCCGCACTGAGTTAGATTGAAGGTCTATCCACCCCAACATCTCACCTCCAAGAGTGACCAACTTCCCCGGAGGTCCTGGGAACAATGCAAAAGCAGGATGTCCTGTGTGAGAGGTGATGTCTCATGGGTTTGATAGCTCTTGGTAGATTTTGCTTCCATGAATTTAGTCACCCCACATAAACCTTTAACACCCTTAAACCCCCTGGGCAAGGCATTGCATGGGTTAGTTAAGCAGCAGCTGGAAAATGACACCCTTTGATTTGTTTTGAAGCTGACCCCTGCTCATTTTATTTCCTGTTTACTTGTCCTTAGGTTAGACGAGACTACGAAGAATCCTCTTCAYCTCGCCCTTGGCTTTTCTTTCTCTTATTTTAGCTTTGGTTTCATCTTCCAAAGCTAAAGGCTGAAAAAGAAAGGCCARAAAAGCTTTTAGAAGCTCCTACTCCTCTCTTTTAGGGAGAAGCTGGTGTCCCTGGAGAACCAGGAGAGAGAGGAATCAGGGTAATAATTGTTATTATTATAATTTTCTGCCCAGGTGAGTGGTGGGGCATCAGGGAAGGCTGCTCTGCTGCTGCCCAGGCACCCCTGGTTTGTGCAGGAGGGGAGGACTTCCTTCTCCAGCCCAACGAGTGTCCCCACTTAGAAGCAYCCATGTGCAAATATTTCTTTCCTGAGTGAAAAATCATAGAGGGGTAGCATTTCTCTTGTTTGTTTTACTTTTTTGAGCTGCTGGATGTGCTCAAAAAGAATTTCTGATTGCTTCTCCGAAACCTTTCTTGCAGGGTCCACCTGGACTCCCAGGACGGCCTGGAGAACAGGGGATAAAAGGCGATACAGGACAACCTGGAAAGGATGTAAGGCAATCCCTAAAGGAGCAGTTGAGAGAGGAAGGACTTGGGATAGTGCAACGCCAGTCAAAGAAACAAGCGTATTTTTTTCTGCCTTACAGTCTGTGAGGCATAGAAAGCGCTCTCTGTCTTTCCTGGGATGGGGGTCTCCTCTTCAAAGGGAAAATCAGGGCTGTTTCTCCCTTCTTATTTGATTAGGTAGGGCACAAGTTAAATAGCAGGACTGTGCACTGGGGGTTTCTGAGTGTGCAAAAACTTCCCCAGCCCCACGCTGGTGCAAATGAAATGCTTAACACTGTCTCAGTCTGTCTCAGGAAGGGAAATGATGCACTTATGCTCTGTCTGGCTGATCTCCCTCTAAAGCTTTGGAAAACACTGGCTAAGATCAGCCATGGTGTTTCTACAAACTTTGTGAAACTGAGCAGCTGACTAGGGGAAAGTCCCTAATGAGCCTACCCACTGAGAAAGAGGCTAATAATCTCACCCCTTATTAAATATCAGAGAACTCCTCCACAGGAGAGATGTTGAAATCCAGATTTCATTAGCCCAGCTGCTAAAAGATGAGCYTTTTAGTCCGTCGGATGCTGAGCTGGCAAGAAGAGGGGAGACTGCTGCTGAGTCTCCCCTACCATGGCTTGGTTCTCATCCTGCCTCTCTCTCCACCTCCTAGGGAATCACTGGAGAGAAGGGAGACAAGGGTGAATCTGTAGGTTTGCACATTCATATTYATAACCTTGCATGAGAGAGACTCTCTTTGGGGACTAAAAAGTTGAATTGCACCACTCACTATTTTTTGGGGGGGTATGGTGGTGGTGTATCTTCACAGGGTGAGCCTGGGCTGCCTGGGACTCCTGGAAGCATTGTAAGTAATGCCTAATTCTATTGTCTTACACATTTTTTCAGGGAAGGGATATATTGAGACTTACCATGAATCCTGGGTACCACGGAGGACGCATTGCCATAACTTATTGCTTGCAACAGTGCATGTTGTAGAGTGGATTTCCCTCCTAGCCTTATCAAAGGTGCAAAGCAGTGCAGCTAGCTCCTCTACAGCTATATGCATGAATCCCACCCCAAATGGCTTGTTATTGATGATGCAGGAAGACTGTGACACAGAAGAGACTAAAAGCTAGCTATGAACCCATCTGATAGCTTTAATCACTACCTGTTGTGTAATCAAGGCATCTGGGCTCCTTCTATAGTCAACACAGACAGATGGATGCCTTCTAGGAAGGATGTTTAGGCAGATGGGATGACTCTTGCTCAGAATTCTCCTGTGCCTTTGCATGGAGTTTTCCTTTGGATAAGAGGCCTAACATCAAGTTGGGTCAGATGAACAGCGAGCAACTCAACCCAGGTTCATCAAAAATGAGGCTGGAAGAGATTTTGAAAGGTCATTTAGGTGATCAGGAAGGTTTTTCAGTACATGAATGTACAAGGAGGCATTTTTTCACCCCGTTGGCTTCAGTGGAGGTAAAGCCACCCCTGTTTGGTGCAAAACCAAACCACTGCCTTAGGACTGGGAGCCACAGCCTCTTGGGAGAGCTGTGCTAGACTTTATCTTCCATCCCTAGGGATGAAGCATTGGCAGGATCTGAGTAAGAGGCTGCTTCAAAGTGGGCAAAATGCTATTGACCACCTTCAGCAATATTATTTCTGTACAAAACAGTAGTTTCTGCCTACTTCAGAACTCAGGACAAGCCAGGAGCAAGGAGTCATTGCCTTCTGGTGATGGATGCGTCTTTCTATATATCGCAGCTCTCTGCTCCCAATCCTACCAACATGCTGTTTGAAACCACCCCATTTTGTGTTTCCAGCCCCTTTTTCAGATGTTGTTATCTACTGGGGCTTCTGTTCACTTGTCTCTCGTGTGTTCTGCACTACTTGGACTCTGGTATGTTTGGGAGTGGGACATGGGGATATCAAGTACCCCCTGTTCCCTTCAAAACTGGGAAGAACTTTATTTCTCCAGGGTATGGCAAGATCCTCCTCTGCTAACACATAACCATCTCACTCCATCACCCACCCAGGTGGTCTTAGGGTTCAAAAGRCCTGTTCTCACTCATGCAGTTACCCAACCGGCTACTCAAATATCCCACTAAATGCACATGTCAGAGAGGGACCCAAGCAATGTTCTGAGCAGCAGGGAAAGGGTATCTGTGTGACCCCAGTTCCCTTTGAGAGGGGATTCATTGGAAATGCAGATGTTGACAGCAACATCACAGCCGCCCTGAATCTCTTACCTGTGAGAGCAAAGATGCTGCACAGGCTCCCTGTTGGTTTGAGTCCAAACATAGCAGGTTTAGGTTGCTGGCTGATTTGGGAGAAAGCAGTTGGCTCTCTGCCCATGGATAAGGGCTAACGGGGATAAAAGACACGTGGAGGTGAGAGCTTGTATCAAAGACATCATCATTCACTTTGTGAGCAAGGTTTCTTCCATTTCTTTGCAGATGTCTTCTCTGGAGAACACCATCACTCTGAAAGGCGACAAGGTAAGATCTCCTTGCTGGAGATATGTGTTGAAGCTGAATATGTGGTTATTTAAGCAGCATAGAATCACAGAACCATTAAGGTTGGAAAAGATCTCTAAGATCATCAGGTCCACCTGTCAACCCAACACCACCACGCCCACTAAACCATGTCCCGAAGCACCTCATCCACACGTTTTTTGAACACCTCCAGGGATGGTGACTCCACYACTTCCCTGGGCAGCCTGTTCCAATGCTTGACAACCCTTTCGGTGAAGAAATTTTTCCTAATGTCCAACCTAAACCTCCCCTGGTGCAACTTGACGCCATTTCCTTTTGTCCTGTTGCTTGTTACTTGGAAGAAGAGACCAACACCCRCCTCWCTACAGCCTCCTTTCAGGTAGTTGTAGAGAGCGATAAGGTCTCCCCTCAGCCTCCTCTTCTCCAGACTAAACACCCCCAGCTCCCTCAGCCGCTCCTCATCAGACCTGTGCT